>JBBIGB010251299.1:0-13985 GCA_037577075.1 Alestopetersius hilgendorfi
AGAAAAAAACGAGAGGCGAGAAAAAGAAAAGAGAGAGAGAGAGAGAGAGAGAGAGAGAGAGAGAGAGAGAGAGAGAGAGAGAGAGAGAGAGAGAGCATAATACGTCCCAAGGGACGTAACAAAGAGTGTTTTGTAGTTTAACATTTCCAAGGTATACGATAATCCCCCGCTTTCCTAAAAATGCCTATTTTTGCCCATTTTTATAGTGTATTTCTATATGCTCCCAGAACGCTTTAATTTACTTTTAAATTCAGTTTGCATTACCCTTAAAGAAAATGTAAAGATAAACCCGTATTCACCTCAATTCCAATGCAACTCAGAAGGTCAACCCTGGTGTGGAATTTGAAAAAAGTGCTTTCAGGTTGGCTACAGCCTGCCCTGAGTGCCCTTGTGTGAAAACATCCTGTAAAAAAATATATTTATTGCCACAAAAAAGCAAAAAAAATGTTGGTATTTGAAGGAGAGTTCGGAGGAGTTCGATTCTCAAAAAAAAAAAAATCCGTGTGTGACTGAATCCACGCCTCCTGACCCATGTAAAACTGGGGGTTTACTGTAATAAATTATTTTTATGTATTATTTTTCAATTTTCTCCAAAGGCCCACTCCCATTCTCTTTGCCCCCATGCTTTTATACATACTTACAGTATATGTTTAAGTATTTTTGCTTGTTAAACCCCACAGTAACCTGAATCAAGCATGACAAACCACATCCAACTGAAGGCCTGAACAGGTGCAGATGATGCAGGTGATCAGGTGGTGATCAGTATACTGGCGGTGCTGAATGCTGAGTGGTTGGAACACAATTATCTAGGCTCCTTGTATCTTCAGGCACTTTGTACTAGAACATTTGTTCCCATTTCTTTCATGTAATCTACTCAATATGCCAAAGACAACTTGTCAGGATTCAGAATTATATATATAATATATATATACAGTAAAATGCGCAGCAGCTTTCAGTCTTCACTGTCATGTGCAGTGCTGTCGCAGGGTTCCTATTGCTGGTTTTATTAACAAAACACAAACTGAGACACAAAGAACATAAAGAAGGCACGAGGGCCCAAAACACAAGACAAACATAAAACAGCAGAAACATGAAGGACGGGTAGGGTGAGGGTATGTCTGAGGGTTACCCGACAACTGATGAATACATAAGTGACTAATTGCCACAACTCAGACAAGGAAAACCTTAAAAAGAAAAACAGTAATTACGTTTTCAAATAGGGTTCCTGCGGAGCCGTGTTTCTGCACCAATCAATATTCAGTCAGATCGTGTCTCTCAGCACTTCTGTCAGTGGTTCTTGATGCTGTTAATGAGTCTTCCTTTTGTGTCTTGGTTGTTCTGCAATTCTTCTTCATGCTCTTAAGGAGTTCCTCCTTTTGAGTTTTTGTTCCTTCACAGTAGACATTCATAATCCCAAGGTTCATTTGCTTTTGAATCTCGGTTCCTTCCAGTCCTTCTTTCTCATGCTCTTAAGGAATCTGTTCTTTCGAGTCGTGTTCCTTCTCAGTTGGTCTCCACGCTCCTAAGGAGTCTCTCTTTTGGTTCTTTGTATTCTCAATAATTCTTCACACTCTTAAGGAGTCTCTTCTTTTAAGTCTTCTCAGTAATTATTCATGATCTTATGGATTGCCTACTTCTTATGGATTACCTACTGTTCCTTCCAGTGGTCTTTTTTTTTTTTAGTTTTGCCTGCTTTTAAGATTCTGTTCCTTTCCATGATTCTTCCTAATTCTCTTAAAGGGTCTCTGCTTTTGCATCGTGGTCCCAACTTGTGACTTTTTATCTTGTTTCTCTCATTTCAATTCTTGATATTAAGTGATTCTTCATGATGTTAAGAAATCTATCCTTTTGATTCTTGTTTCTTGCAAGTGGTTCTTCATGCTCTTAAGATTTTCTCCTTATGTGTCATGTTTTCTCTCAGTGGTTCTTCCTTATGCTCTCACTGGGTTCGCTCTTTTGCATCTCAGTCCTTCTTCCTTATGTTTTCAAGGAGTCCCTCCTTTAGGGTTTTGTTTCTTCTTAGTGGTTTCTCATTTTAGGAAATCTCTCCTTTTTCCTCTCATTAGTACTTCATGAGCTTAAGGATTGTCTGCTTTTAACTCTCAGTTTGAGTCTTGCTTTTGATTCTTGGTTCTTCTCCAGTGCAGAGCAGTTGCTGTGTTGGTCTCTGCCAGGTTCTCTGTTTTTCTTCTGAAGTTTGGTCCGACAAATGGGAGATGCTAAATTGCCCAGGATGGACTGGATCTGTTGTTTCTCCAGGTTGTTTCTTCACACTTTGCACTGTAAATGTTGGAATAGCCTCCCAAAACCATGGTTAGCATGATGAGGGGGCATAGCAGACGAGGCTCGGGTGTCACAAAACTTTTTTTTGTGGCAATATATAATTTTTCGTGCATTTTAGTGCTAAATTATTAAGAAAAATATCACTTGTAACACAAATATTAATGTAAATTTAGCTATATATCCCTATAAAAAATAACTGTTTTGGTACTGTCCAGAGAACAAAAAAAAGTGTGTCTTGGAATAGTGAAATACCGCTGTACTCAAGGACTTGAAAGTAGTAAAATCCGAGAACGCTATTTATTTCTCATTGCTGCTGATTGGCCCTTTGATGCATCCCTTGCAGCTCCGGAATTTCACCCGTGGAGCATTTCGAGTGTTTTTAAGTTTTTCGTTCTTCTTAAAGCCCTGTGTGCATACAAAGAAAATATGTGTGCATGAATTACAGTACAGTCTATACAGGGGTAATATTGGTTCTAGCATGGTGGGAGTTCAGTGTAAACTGTAGAGTATGAATATGGGTTTACCTTTACATTTTCTTTAAGGGTAATGTAGTAAGCTGAGTTTAAAATGAAATTAAAGTGTTTGGGGGGCATATTTAAAGATTATGCTACAAAATTGGCATTTTTAGGCTTTTTTTTTTACCACATCACAACATAGCGTTTTTTCACCATACGCAAGAACTCTTGGAATATAACCCTGTGCGATAAGCAGTGGTTTAATGTAGTCCAAAATTTTAAATGTTATTAAATTCCTCCACAATCTCCTGAGTGGATCAGGTGTCCTCCCTCTTTGACATTTGCTCTGCTGCTTTGCTCTCCTCTTACCCTCAGAGTGGGCACATGCTTTAGATAAATACAGGGCTGGAGTTAGAGCTCCATTTATGCTGGTTTTATATAAATAGAGGAGCTCTAGTGAAATTAGGAGGATATGTTTGTGAGGAGGGCTCTTCAGAAGAGATCTTGTTTGTGTTCAAGAGTGCTTAAGACACTTAATGTGAAGCCATCCTTCCGAGGCAGCATCGTTTTGTTTCTTTTTGTTTGTCACTTATCCATCACTGAGTAAAACATTAATGTGACACAAATGACTTCTGAAGAAACTCAGTGAAGCCAGAACTTCATTTTAGGGCTTTGAGATTTTATTCCACGTTAGTTGATGCTCCTGAGTGGGCTATGAGGTAGTCTATAAAGAAAACACAACCCTCACGGCTGCAAGCTGACTGCAATTCTGCACCAGAACCCTCTCAGATTACACAGAGAAGAACCACTAGGATCCTCTTATGTCACACAGAAGTTATTTGTGAAATCTATGTTAAATTTATGACCTGAAGATTTAGCTATTCAGTGCTCAGTGAAGAGAGGGTCTTCGGTCTCTATTTGACAGTGAGGGTCTCAGCAGTTCTGACAGCCAGGGGAAGTTTCACCACATCTCCTGACTCTCTGAAGCTGAGAAAAGACTTGACGCAGGTCTTGGACCTTTAGAAGATGTGGTTGCAGTCATGCTGCGGTTGTTGCTCTAAGTGGGCATAGCTGTGCTATGATCAGAGCTGATTTGTCAGAAGGACGTTGTAGTTTTAAATCTAATGGACAACAGTGAAGTGAAGATCTGCAGTAGTGAAGCGGTGGGTCAGACTTTTGGTGTGTTAAGGACCAGATATTCTGACTCATCTGCAGAGGTTTGGTGATCTTCAGAAGAACCCCAGGCAGGAGTGGGTTGCAGTAGTAGAGTCTTGAGATCACAAAAGACTAGACCAGTATATGAGTGGCATCAATGGTGAGGAATAAAGAAATTCATTATAATTTATATAATTTAATTTTAATTTATATAATTTTTTTCACATCAATCTATAGTCATAACATTCATTCCTACCAATTCTGGAAAGCAATAATTCTGGCTCTTTATTTACATCCAACAGAAAGCCACTCATGTTGAAATGATTTTGGATGTTAATTACAATGAAGAATATTAAATAAATCCCAGACCCCATTATTCAGACCTGGTTGCTGTAGAGGCCTTTCAGTCCGGCTGACAAAAACCGGGGTTTTCCCGGCTCTAATACCACCTGCTTCTCTCAGCTCCCTGAAATAAGATACAGCTTTTACACGAAGGAACCTTTTTGCCCCAACGCCCCCCACCACTGTCTAGCCACTGGCTGCTTTTGGCAATTTCCCTCCCTCCCCTCACCTGTACAGATCAGGTGTCCTCTGCTTTGAAATCATGGATGGGATCAAACAGCAGCCCAGCACTTAAACAGACAGCTACACAAATGCAGGGTCTAATAACCCTGATAATCTTTAGATGTCTAGAAATAAATCTATGTAATGGCGTTAAAAAAATTAATCTATGCCCATCTCTAATATATACATACGTTGACAGCGATATATTTTTTATCACGCGATAAAAAAAGGAGGTGGACATCCGCGCTAAAATATCAAGGTGAAAGTCATCATAGCTTGCCTAGTATAGACCCAGCTCCCAACCCAACTTTGTGAATAAATTAATGCCGATGGGTTTTTTTTCGCGATAAGAGTCTCACATTAATGCAGCATGTTAACGTTGATAACGGCCCACCACTAGAATATATATATACATACAGCCAAATGGCCACCTACTTTTCCTATAGCGTATCATAATGTGCATTACACTCTTTTTGCTCTTGTTAAATAATGAACATCATATCGCCCACCACCCTTCATGTAGGGTCAGAATAGCCATGTGGATCATATAAATGTTACAAAACATTCTAGAACACTATTTAAATGACATAATGAATGTTAAATCGCTTTTAGGATATTGCAGTATGTCAGATTGTCTATGTGGATTATTTTAAAGCATTTTAAATAATATAACATGTCACATCAACCTCTACTCGTTATATAATGTATTGCAGTCTGTCAACATGGCCATGTGGATCTCATGAACATCATAGAGCGGCGTATCCCAAACCTGCACTTTTTTGTCAACGATGGGTCAGCAATAAAGAGCCATGTCTTTTTTTTTTTTTTTTTTGATGTTGACGAATTGTTGCAGCCTTAACTTGTACCATGTGAGGGGGCAACATCCTGGTATTCTTTCCAATGATGTACATCAGTGTTTTGTTTTTTTTTTACTAACAGTGCAACCAAGTGCTTTTTGTTTTTATCTTTTCCTTTTTTTCCTCTGGGAAGAGAATGAAGTGGAGCCAAATGTGAAGACATCCAGACAATCATGTGTTTTAGAGGTTACAGGCACTTGGAGAATGTTCTAAACACAAGACCGTGGGCCTTAAACAGTCAGAGAATAATACTTTCATTCTAAAACGCTGAGAAAACACACTTCCAGAGGTCCAAATTTCCTCCAGGTCAGACTGTCGTCTAAACACTCCAAAGACAAACTGTCTACAATTACTCAGAGCATTTGTAAGCAATACCAACCCGAAGTTCAGAATGAACAGGGCTTTTCCAAATCTGGAATGTGTGGCATTATCGCAATGCTAACCTTTCTATAAGCATCTCTTACGACCTGACAGAGATTTTCCATCTCACACCTCTTCTGAACTCATGGTCTTCTCACAGGGGAGCTGGCCCTGAAGACCCTGACGTGTTGAAAGCCATTAACCCTTAGAACTCAGAGTGTATGTGTAAAATGTAATTTCAACAAAAAAAAAAACGGTGTTAAACAGTCTAAAACTTGTATTTGCTCTCCTACATGCTCGTTGTTCACTGCACTACACTTCTGCTTGGCATGCCACTGCTAGGCTGCTCTCCAGGTCCCCCTCTCTCTATAAGTTTACTATCCTGAAAGTTCTGCCAGGTTCAAAGATCTTGTGTTTTTCTGTTTGTTTCTAAGACCGAAAAAAAAAGAAATTGAGGCATTTTTGTTCTTTATTGGCATTTGGTGTGAGACCATTTTTAAAACCCCAGTAGCTGTTATTGTGACATGCTTTTAAATTACAAAAACTTTGGTTTCACATGACATGAAAATTCAAAACCAAGCTAAGCATGATGCCTAACACGAACATTGATGACGAACATTTGTTGCACTTTCATGCTAATAGTGATCTAAGGGTTAAGAAAAGCCTGAGGAGATCCAGTAAGAATAGAAATTTTTGGACGAGGCACACAGGAGAAAAAAGTTTTGACCACAGTCAGATGGAAACCTGGGGTACCCATTATCAGCGTAAAGATCTCAAACCTTTGTGGAATTTCCTGAGGTTGAAGAAAACATCTGTTTGTGATGGACCATCCTAAGATGCGATCCTCTTGTCTGTTTGAAATTCACTGCAGATTCATGGAAAATGTCTACACCCAAAGCTCACAGTGCTGACAAAAAAAGCCAAGGGGGAGATCTTTTTTATGTCTCATCAGAAAGAAATCATCTTCTAATTTAGAGATAAATGAAGTCTGACTTGTTTCTCGTAAACCCCCCTTTAGGAGAAATAATAAGCAAAGGAAAAAATCAACTTGAGTTTTTCTCACTTTTCTTTTCTTTAACAACCATATTGATCTAAAAACTGTCTGACTAGTTGAGACTCTAATTTGATGACTAATTGAATGATACATCTTGCGGATGCGCTTGGACTCATCATCAGTGATGTAACTTTGGCACGCTTCCTCTTGTTGGCCTCGTCCATGCAATCTTCCCAAGGCACTGTGAGCTCCAGAATGATCAGCCGCTTGGTGGAATCGGACACGATGATCATGTCTGGTCAAAGCGGTGTTGGTGTTATCCTGGCTGGCATAAATGCACTATTAAACTAATGTTTAAAGTAACAAATTAAAGTATGCCTTTATAAAATATTGCCCATGATAAAATCAAATGACTACTGCTATGTAAGGGTCAGGGGGGTTATGTGGGTGGACGGCCAGTAGGGGTCATCCTGGTATTTAAGCTTATTTGTGTGGGATTGGGTTCACCATGGACACCTGTGTTTAGTTTGGGGGTTAACTACATGAGTTAGGTGATTGGTGGAACCTTGGGGGAAGAAACATACTTCAGTTTAGGTGGACCTGAGTTGTTGGTCCACCATTATGCAAGCACTGGTTTTTGTATAATTTGGTTCTGTTTATTTCAAGAAGTATCTGTGGAGCCTCATGCCTAAGTTCTGTTGTTCTTTCTACATAAAAATTCAAAAACGCCACAATGGAAGCCTGCCTGCCTGTCTGCCTGCCCTGTTTGGGAGAGAGTGGGGGGACATAGTATGCTAGATGTTAACTAAAGCTATAGCTGTGCAAAATCTCTTCACTTTAGTCTAATCTGAAGAAATTCTACGTCAGAATATTTTTGACTAAACTAAACTTTTCCGGCGCCTATAGGAAATGTGTTAGATACACATTACTGTGTTAGATCATACACTGAAAAAAACCCGAAGCAATAGGAGTAGTTATGCTTTATGTGTTTATTAGGGAAATTCTACATCCAATCAAAAAAATTGCCTAATTCTAATCCTAATTCTAATTCCAAAACTAGCATAGGGAAAGTACAACTTCTAAGGCTAATACAATGATCAGCTATTTCCCAATTTTCACAATAATGAAAGTTTTGTGACATAAAGAGTTTTGTGCCATTTTTGTTTCTTTTTAATCTGTAGCATCATATATTTTTTTAAATTTAATTCATTTCACTTTATTAAAAGAATACATTAGGCTTAAATATTCCATTCCCACATGACAAACATTTTTGTTCCATGCTTTATTCCTGTAGTGAGGTTAGTTGCCTTGGAAATGAAGTGTTTAGAATGACATGCTTCTAATCTCTTAATTACGCTTATAGGAGTTACACATTCCAGAGCATTCTGCTCAAGGCTCTGACACACACACACACACACACACACACACACACACACACACACACACACACACCCACACACACACACTACAGAGCAACAGCAACTCAGTCAGTGCAGCAGAGGGGACATATTATATAACATGCCGTCTTTGATCTGGGTAATGTCTCCTATACCAGTGTGTCAAAAATGACTGATGCTGTCAAAAGTTGACAACAGGATCAGTTAAGTTTATGCTGAACAAAAATGTTGACCCATTACTATAGTTATGTCCTATGTAGCCTAGCAACCCACTGTTGACAAAGAATGTAGGAACATGGTAGGCAACTACTGACCCATCCAAGATGTATTTGGAGTCCAACATTTGTATTTTTGGTTTAGAAGTGGAGCTACGATGCTAAAAGTAATTAGTAACCTTTTACCATAAACACATCCCCAGAACCTCTCTGGACTTTCTGATGGAGAGCAGAATTCATGGCTAAGAGGATGCACCTAAGCTTCTCCACACCCTGACACCACCACCACCACATTTCACTGCTAGCATTGTTCATATGGTAAAATGCTCTTAGCTTAATGCCAGATGTCACAGAAATCTTTCAGAAAGTTACACTCATCAGAATACTACTCCAAAAGACTTGGGAAAGTCATCAAGGTGTTTTAGGTAAATGTGAGATGAGCCTTTATGTTCCTCTTTGTTGTCGGTGGTTTTCATCTTGCAGCTGTCTCATGGAAGCCAGTTTTGCACTGCCTTGAACTGTGGAACACTGACCTTATCTGAGGTTATGCCTGTAGGTCCTTAGATGTTCATCTGGGTTCCTTTTGTGAGTCGTTGTTGTGCTCTTAGAGGAATTTCAGTTTCAGTTCCAAGTTTTGTCCAACTTTTTTCATCTAACAATCTAGATTTAAGATCATTAAATCTAGAGCGGTTGTGATGTAGTGGGTAGGATATTTGCCTCTAGACCAAGAGGTTGTGGGTTCGAATCTTGCCTTCAGCACACCACCACTGGGTTCCTGGGCAAGACCCTTAACCCCAAGTTGCTCCAGGGAGTTAGGGAATGGAAGTCGCTTTGGATAAAAGCGTCTGATAAATGCCATAAATGTAAATGTAACTCATTTAAGACAAATCCTCCATGTTGGTGAGGGCATATGACAGCAAGCATAGCTAACCAGTCACTGAGGTTTATAGCCCATTTATTAGCATGGGACAATCTTGTCCTTGTCTTGTCAGTGTACTGAGAACTATAGAGAGCAGCTTCATCAGCAGCCTCTCAGTCTGGCATGGCAGCTGCTCCGCATCCTAGCACATTCAAGTCATTGCAGAGAGGTTAGCAGAGACGCCACCCACCCTGACCACGGACTGTTCAACCTACTGCTCTCTGGCAAATGCTTCTACAGTAGGCAGTGCTAGCCTGCCAGATGCAACAGGAGCATTTCCCAAAGGTCATCAGACTACTCCTGCTAACAAAACAAAACATGCTGGCCTGTCAGTTCTGTCTGTCAGCTCCTGAACATACAAACAAACTGAACACATATATTCAAAACTTCTGAAGTGCAGCAGTTATTTGTGCTATAATTCAATGTTTCTCATCACTTGAGCACTTCATCACTAGTGTCAGGTTCACATTTCTTGTGCAATAATGGAACCAAAATGCAATATTTCATACCTTAGTTTGTCTATAAGCTTATATATGTGTTTTTGTCTATCTATGTTGTTTATAATGTGTACATGTTGCTGTCTTGTATGTTTTTGTCTGTTTATGCTGTTTATTATGTGTACCCATAGGCACCGGAACCATTATAATAGTTTAAAAAATCTTTAATTTTGTCCTCACTCAACGATTTGTATTAGGGAAACACGCGAGACAACGAGTGCGGCGCTTCTACCTGTTTTTGTTCTGTATATTTGTTGTCTGTCTATGCTGTCTATTATATCAACCTGTTGTCATACATGCACTTGCCCTTTATGCCCTTTCTTACAATTTATTATGTACAATAGTCTTCATGTACAACATTACTACTTGGTCAATACTTTTATTACTTCAAATTATATAATTACTACGCATCTTCTAATAGTGCAATAACTAATTCCAATCCATCATTTGTGTCACTAGATATATATTATATTGCATTACTTATAGATAGATATTATAATGAGCATTGTATGTAGCATAGTCTTTTCATATTCTGATAAATTTTACTTTAACTTTAACTGTATTTACTGTATATTCGGTTAACATGTGCTGTGAATGGGCGACTTGTGATGGATATAATGACACTGTGTATACAAGGCTAGGTATACATTTCCAGCCACAGTAACATATATCCCTCAGCAGTGTTTCCCCCAAAACAAACCTGACAAACATAATTCCATAATCACTTGTGACTCACAGCGCATCTGAACTGCGCTTCGTGTAAAAGCCGAAATCTTGTTCCGCTCTGCGGCACGGAAAGTGCCGCTTTTACTGTAAATGCCACGAAAGCAGAGGTTTTGAACCCACTGCTTCAGACAGAGGCCCCCGGTGTGTGTGTTTATTTATCCAGCCGGGTGTGTCTGAGCGTCCCAGTGTTTTCCTATGTGGGCGTGCGGACATGTTACCACGTTAGCATCTTTTAGCTGTTTGTAAATCATCACGTTTTATTTGTTGGGTCCGACTCTGGGCAGACAGCTGGTTCACATGACACAAAAGCGAGGCAGAGAAAAGACTGATAGTATCCTTTAAAGGGCTCATACCAAAGTTCTTATTCCCCATCCGTTTTTAAAACAAAGCAGATTTAAGATTATTTTATAAGTCTACAATTCACTGTCTGTTTAGATTCACTATATAAAACTAAGCTGCGAAAAGCTTGCCCATTTGAGGCATAGTTATAAGGGGTGTTGCAGCTAGGACTGCCTGTTGAATGAGGCGCAATAATGGTGGCCAGTCAGGATGGAGAATATTTACATAAATGAGTCTTAAAGGTATAGTAACCCAAAAGGTATGCTTAGTTCAAAGAGAAGTTTTGACATGCATTAATAATACATAATATATAATATGAGTTTTAAAGTGGACTGTAGGATTAGTTCGACATTAAATAACAATTTTTACCCAATATGTAGTCGATCAGCAAAGACATGTTTGGTGTGAATACATGAGACCTATTTCTTTTACAACATCTGACATCTGCCTTAGTGATCAAACTCAAGTCTTAAAACTACCAACATCAGACAGTTTTAAGACAGAGATGGGGACTCAAGTCTGAAACTCGGACTCGAGTCACACTTAAGTCGCACAAACAAAGACTTGTGACTTGACTTGCCCTCAACAACTTGAGACTTGACTCGGTCTTGGGTGTTGTGACTTGTGAGTCATAACTCGTAAACCATGTTCCATTTCCCCTTGTTTGCCAATGACCCCTTGTTTGCCATCAGATTTAAGACCATTTGAGGCAAATCCTCCATGTTGCTGAGGGCATATCACAGCAGGCAGTACGCAGCACGAAAATGTACCAAAACCAACGCTCTAAATGTGTGAAAATTGTATGAAAATTGCGCTAAATTATGAAACATCTAAATTTGTCGAGCTGTTTTTACAAACAGCACCCCATAGACTTTAGACTAGGGCCTAAAGACCTGAGACTTGACTTGGACCAGAGCATAAAGACCTGAGACTTGACTTGGACTCAAGCACAAATGACTTGTGAACATCTCAGGTTGATAAAGTGAGAAGCTGATGAGGTTTTTTTTTTTTTTTTTTAGCTTATTTCTTCTTTGCAGATCTTGGAAAAACGAGTCAAACTTCATAAATCATCAAATAAGAAGATGATTTATTTGTGATGAGACAAAGACTGAAAATAGATCTTTCAATTCAATTAAATTCAATTTTATTTATATAGCGCTTTTTACAATGGTCATTGTCACAAAGCAGCTTTACAAAATGAAATAAATGTGAAGTAAATATGTGTGTGTGTGTGAATGTGTGTGTATGTGTGTGCTTTGCTTTCTCTGCAAAGCAAGTTTTGGCTGAAAAATGAGAGCATTTCTACACCAAACTATCACTTTGTTTGAGTCCTATTCCCTAAAGACGCTCCTTGCCCCAGTTAGTGATGGTCGCGTGGAAGGATTGGCTATTTAGCTTTTATCCATCCAGACCCCTTTGAGAGGAAGCTAATTAGAGCGAAAACAAAGAAATGCAGTCTTGTTTAATAGCTGTGGAATGAACACATGCTGGAATGATCCTATGTTGACTCGAACAGGGTTTACACATACAGTACTCATAAGGCTAGGTCTGTTTACATCAGAGCGTTCAGCGGAGAGGGTTTATCTTACACTGGAGCTGGATTTATTACACGGTCGGAAAAGATCTCGTCCGTCTGGACCTGATGGCTTTTTTTTTTTTCATTTAGTTTCAGTGGGAATGTTTTCGTCTGCTGCCCCCATCTGGTCATCATGCGTCAGTTTATCTCCTTCCTCTCCGTGTGGATCTTGACCTCAACATCCTGCACCCAGAGACCCTGAAATTGGATAGTTGGATGAAACTTTAAATTTTCCTAAATGCAGCAAATCATTATTCTTATTTGGAGATTACTGAAGTCTGACTTGTTTCTCTGAAACTCCACTTTAGGAAGAATAAGGAGCATAAGAAAAAAAAAAATTACTCATAACACCAGTTCTTTTCCTGTTTATACCAGCTTCTTAGTTTTCTTCTCTTCAACAACCTCAAAACGGTTTGACGTTGGTAGTTGAGACAGGCTCACTTATAAGACAGTTTTCATTTGGATCTTATCGTTTTTGTAAAGATCTAATTATCTGAGACAAATAAAGATCAGAGCAGTATAAAACAAGTGCGAACATTTCAAATATTGGCATCAGGCTGAGATCAGAGAAAGATTCTTTCTCAGGAACAAATGGTTGCAATCTCATACTGATCACAAACTGAGCTCAGTCTAGAAGAAACAGGCTCGAGAATAAAGAGTCTTATTCGGCATTTTCCATTATTCTGGGTAACAAGTAAAGGAAGCCCACCATTTAGCATTGTGGCATCATCACATATTCATTCATCTGTAACACACTCGCTTATGTGGTTTCTGAATATAATAGAGGGAGCGGGTAAATAGGTAAGTTGGCTAAACTTTATTTTTGTACCTAAACTATAATTTTAGGTTAAATTCTGCATATTTAGCTGATTTTTTCACACTTCCTCCAACCTACCCCAGCCCCCATCTGGCTATGGTTGCCCTGGTTCACCCCTGTGCCTCCCCAGGCTGATGGATGTTGGAAGCCCAGTGTTGAAGCAGCATGGCAGGCTGGAGATCAGACTAATGGGGAAACATTAGCCTTCATTAGCGTCCTCCAACAATAGTGCTGTTGTTGCGCTCAGGCCTCCGTGGCGGCCCCCAGCTCACAGGCGGCCGGATCAGATGGCCCTGCCGCTTTGTTGCACCTTTTGTGCGTCCAGACAATGAATTGCTTTTCTTTTTTTCCCCTCTAATCTGAGCTGAATGGAGCTCTTTCTTCGCGTCAGGGTGGGGAAGAAAAACGCCGGAGTCATTATGTCTGCGCTAACGTGGAAACAGAAGTGGTTCTTCTGTGGAGGGGCAGGTTTGTTGAAGGTGTGTTAATCTGTGAGATGTGTCTGCTTCCGCAGAGGATGTGTTTGTCTGGGTGTCCACTAAGGGGCAGTAAATGCACTTCTGTGAATGTACACTCTCCTGCCTATGAGGGCATTTGACCTGTAAATTTAGCTTAAATCATCGTCCAGTTCCTATTGATTGATAAACTGAGGTCACACTGAAATCTTTAACTGGGCTCGCTTTAGCTCATATTTTAATAATTACTGTGCAACCCAGAGCTATTTTCTCATTCAGTTCAGCCTTCCTCTAATCTCAGCCTGATCCCAGTTTAAGATGTTAAAATGCCCTTCGTTTTCTTTCACTGCTCTGATCTTTATTTGTCTCAGATAAT
>JBBIGB010251404.1:0-13983 GCA_037577075.1 Alestopetersius hilgendorfi
TAAAGTCTATGTATTTAAATGCGATGTGATTAAAGTATCTGTTGGTGGAATGGTCAGTCGTCCCAATACTTTTATACTTACTGTGTATGTCTACCGTGCATCTACACTCATTGTTCACGAATGAACTCCACTTATCATATAGAAGCCCTTTGTGGCTCGCTGATGTTTGTCTTGCCCTGTGTGTAAGTGTATTACAGTGGCTGGTGGGATAAAGCAGGGTGCTGAGGAATGGGAATGAACCCAAAGCTGTTTAAGAAACTCCAGCATTTATGTAGATGTCAAGTGAAGCAACAAGCACTAACGCCTCCCCCAGGTTTTTAATGAATTAATGTACTGATTTAGATGAAATGATCAGAACCTTCAACACCGACGCGTTTTGCGAGCCATTCAGATTGCTGAACTCCTCGGAGCTGATTGGTCTAATTAAAGCCAGGGATTGGTGCTCGTGCCCATCATTAGCATCCCTCCCACAGCTGCACGCGCTGCTTCACTCAGACTGCAGCTGCACTAGCTGCTACACTTTCTATCGCCCAACGACCAGTCTGCGCGCACACACACACACACACGCACACACATACGCACACAGCGAGATAAGCCATCAGAAGAAGCCACAGGCTGGAATCGGATGGAGTTTCTGTTGTGTTGAGAAAATTCCTGCTGTGAGAGGAGAGGGAGAGAGGATGGAGATGAAGACACCGCGTGCAGGTAAAAAAAGAAATCCCGAGCATGTCTGAGCTCCAGATCCCTCTGGATCTGTGCTGGTCATCATCACAGCCCTTTAAACTGGGTCTTTCCTCAGGTTCCACTGTGTTTACCCTTTTATCAGCTTGTTCCTGTATACCTGTTACCTCTTTTCTGCAAGATTCCTCTTCGATTTTGACTATTTTTTGGCTATTCTCTTCAGATTCCTCAGGTTTCTCTATAAGTGTGCTGTCTCTTTCTCTTGACGATTTCTCAAAGCTTAAGATGCCACCCCTTTTTGCTTTTGCCAACTGCAGCTTCTGTAATATGTTTGTTTATAGTCAGACTCTTTTGCTTCTGCAGACATCACTGGGAGACATAGCATTTGCTGTAACCTGTTAGCTCTGTAAAGTCTGGAGGAGTTGATTTACCTTACACGTGCCTGTATAAAGTAACCTCCATGATGCTGCTTAATGTACACTATATGGACAAAAGTTTTGGGACGCATGACAGTTCCACCAACAGGGATTTTAATGACATAGCATTCAAATATATAGACTTTACTATGAAGCTGGTGCCACTTTGCAGCTATAATATCTTCCACTCCTCTTGGAAGGCATTTCACACGATTTTTGAGTTTCTGTGAGAATTTGTGTCTGTTCATTCTGTAGAGCACTTGTGTCTGATATAATCTCATTCCAGTTCATCCCAAAGGTGAGGTCAGGGCTCTGTGTGGACCAATCAAGTTCATTCACACCAAACACATCCAGCCATGTCTTTCTGGAGCTTGCTTTGTGCACTGGGACATAGTCATGCAGGAATAGAAAATGTTCTTCCCCAAACTGTGTCCACAAAGTTGGAAGCATGGGAATGTTCAAAATGTGTTGCTAGGCTGAATCATTAAGATTGCCCTTCACTGGAAGTAAGTGGCCTAGCCCCAAGCCTGAAAAACAGGGTAGTCCCAATACTTTTGTCCATTGTATGCATATTTTTGTTTTGGGTGATTATGTACATAACATATGTACATATTGCTCTGGACTGCTAATCCCATTAACAGCAAGCTATTTTCACTAAACGTGGGATCACAGGGTCAGTTGTGCTGTTTACTATAATCACAGTCAACTGCATCATTTTGTGTAGTTAATTATTTTTAATCACGTCTTAAATTGTATCAAATTTGATTTTTATGCATTTTTATAAAAGGAGTGCATTTTGGTTTTTGAGTGGGCGAGTATATTCAAAATGCATTTTATTACTTTTTAGTGATTCTCTGGGATTATTTCCAAAAGAAGAATGATCGCAGGTGGAAAAGAACCCAGACATTCAAAATCTCATGATTTCTGTAAGATAAAGGCAGTTTCCAGTTTCTATTCCCATCGTCCAGTAAAAGCAACAGTGTCTGCGTGTTCCATCAATGAGTCACATGCAGTCAGGGTTCCTCTGAGATTGTAGCACACTCACGCTTCTTCATACAGCTTGTACATTCTTGTTTCAGTGGAGGGTAGCTCATGGTTCGAATTACAGGGGGTACTGGGGGGTACTGTACCCACAGATCGAGACCCAGACCCCCCCAAAAGAGCCAAAATAGCAGTTTGGGGGGGGGGGGTTCTTAACAGTGTAAGGAAGTCAGTACCCCCCAATCATGGAGGGGTAATTCACACTCTGGGGTAGCTGTCCAATAGGGTTGGGACAATATTCATTAGTATCGCGATAACTTATCTAACAAAATGCTTTTGCCTTTGTGGGTCTTATTACAAAGAGAGCATAATCAGTCCTGCTTAACTGAGTTTAGGTGTTTATAGTAGTAGTATAATAGTGGATCGTTTTTTTGTTTGTTCAAACTGATCAGATTTCAGAAAAAATCAATTGTAATGAGTATTCTGAGAAGTAATGTGGTATTATTATTAGTAGTAGTATTAGTATTATTTCTGCCACATCACCCAGCCTTACTATCCACTTTGCTGTGGTATTATTGACTTGCTGCTGGTCTATTTTTAAATAGTTGATATTACTAATCAGTGAGGTGATATGTAACTGAATTTGTGACGCATGGAAGGTCAGAATTTAGAATAAGAACATACACATACAATCATACAAATTAGAATAAGAACATACACGGCAGAGCTAAAAGTATGTAAGCACCCAAACATCACATGAATGTGCTTCTCTCATTCCAAACCATGAATATGGACACGAGGAGTTGGCCCCTCTTTGTTAATGGGATGGATTCTGGTTTTGCAACCTGCCTGCAGGGTTTTGTCTTCCTGTTCAACCACAGAGAACACTAATGAGGCCAGGCACCGGTGTTGGGTTTTTCTTTCAGACCAAACCTGGCAAGCAATTTCTTTATGGACCTTGATTTGTGCACAGGGTTGTTGTCATGCTAAACAAGAATGGATCTTCCCTGAATGGTAGGACACAATAGTCTAGAAGCTCTTTGCATGCTGTAACAGTAAGATTTCTTTCTTAACTAGAACAAGACTACTAAACCAAACTTTACAGCTGATACCATACATCAGAGCAAGTAGCTTAATCTACATCCTGAAACATCCGTCCTTTTTGATAAAGAGAACTTGGTTCCACTGTTCCAGAGTCTAAATGCGATGTGCCTTGCACCACTCCAGCTGGCACTCAACATTGTGCCTGGTGATCTTTGGCTTGCATACAGCTGCACTGTTGCTGTGACTGCCATAAAGAAACATTTCATGAAGCCTTTATTGTTCTGTTTTTGTACTGATGATGTTTCTTAAGACAGTTTGGAACTAGGGTGATGTGTTCCCATTCTGTGAGCTTGTATGTTCCACCACCCCAAGCTGCTGTTGCTCATTAGTCTCTTAGCTCCTCAATCCACCCGATCTACTGCCAATGTATGCCTGAGGAGATTACATGGCTGTATGTTTAATTCAGTGTATTAGCAGAACCCCATGGATTGCAGGGTGTCCACATACTTTTGTCCATATAATGTACCTTCTATTGATGTGAATTTGGCTGGAAGATCACTGGGTCCCTGTGTCTGGTTTGTGGCTATAGTACATCCCCAGGTTTTAGTCGTGTGAAGGTGTGGAGCCTATATAATATGCAGAAGCCTGATGGATATAATAATATCACTTGGATTATATGAGCATGAAATTCCCTGTGTGACTCAGTCTTCATTAGGCACGCCAAATCCATAATTTTTCCAGCAGTTTCATATCCAGACGAGAATGTAACCCACAGTATGATTTTCATATCAGCCTGAAATTTGCAGTTTTTCTTTAATTTGTGGCTTTTCCAGCTGTGTGGAACCATCAGAAAAAGGTGCATCGGCTCATTACTCTCAGCTGAAACCTGTCATGAAAGAAAGACAGGCGTGTGCTTGCCGGAATTCTATTTTTCTTCCCTTTCTCTCCTCCTAAATATTTGCAAGGAAGATTTGAATGCTGCTTCTTTCATCCTTGTTCTGCAGCCTCGCTGCTTGATGGTCTGTAATTTCAGTCAAAGCCCTTGATGGATTTCTCTCTAATTTAAGATGATGTCCTGTGAAATAATTCACTTTTAATCATTTGTGTGGTGAGAAATGATCCTTGTTTGTCGTCATGGAGATGGAGATCGAAAGGAATCGTTGTGTTTGGTGTGTCTTTTTAGTGCTAATTGAGCTTTTGATGATGATGTGCTGGGCTTTCGTTAGTTCGCAAATCAGAGCAGTGGTGAACGAGCACTGAAATAGAAGAGGGTGGAATTTGCTCTTTGTTTGATTGCAGCTGTGAAGAAATGGCTTTTATACAGTACTGCTGTTTATGAGCCTAGACATGTTGACCTGGTTATGAAGAAGTAATTTTTTAACGAGAAGGTGTACACCTGTGATAGTGAGCCAAAAATCAAGCAGCTCAAAATCTGTTTACCAGCCAAGATATACACTATGTGGTAAAAAGTATTGGGACGCCTGACCGTTACACCAACAGCGACTGTAATGACGATGCATTAAAATACATAGACTTTAATATTGAGTCTGTCCCCCTTCTGCAGCTACAACAGCTTCCACTGTTCTTGGAAAGCTATCCACAAGATTTTGGAGTTTCTGTGAGAATTTGTGCCCATTCATTCTTTAGAGCATGTATTTTTTATTTTGAGGTCAGGGCTCTTTGCAGACAAGTCAAGTGCTTCCTCACCAAACTAATCCAACCATGTCATTATGGGGCTACCTTTGGGCACTGGGGCACAGACATTGCTGGAACAGAAAAGGAGAAAAGGTTCTTACCCAAACTGGTTCCGTTGGAGTTGGAAGCATGGCATTGTCCAAAAAGATTGCCCTTCACTGGAAGTAAGGGGTCTAGCCCAAACCCTGAAACACAGGAGTGTGTTTGATATCTGAAATGTACTTCTTTAGTTTTGAACTGAGTCTACTAGGCTAGTAAACTAACAGCTAACTTGCTGTTGGTAAAAATGTGGACAAGATTCAGGGTTCATGATGAATGCTGCTATACGTTTGTCAATTTTATAGATAAAAGTGCCATACAATGTGCGGAAGCACATAGGCCTAAGTGAGGCAGTGAGACTACTTAACAACTCAGCATGACTTAAGGTGTGTGTGACTATTTAGCATCCATTCTGTTATCTTGTAACATTAGTTTTACACCGTTATGATGTGATACAATTACCTTGTAAGTGAAATGACGGAGCTGAGAATGATATCACATCGAGTTGACAACATTCCAGTACAAGAAATCCATGTTCTAGCCAAGTTTGCTATCATTGTTAGCAATAAAAGTAATATATTATTATGTTTTGTGCATACAAATACCATAGCAGCACATGGACAGTCAGAAATTGGATGTTAATGTTTGCACTTTAGAGTTGGAAAAGATCTACGCTTTTGTTAAGATTATCAGTCATAATTTAATTCACTGCCAAATGAATTATATTTTTGTTGAAAGCTGAATGTGAGATTTTACTGGGGCATAGCCCATAAATACTGGGGCATGAGCTGCAGTGTCAGTGTGTAAAGTGTCCATTTGTCATACACACCAGGGCACAGCACACAGTGTGAACAGCATGAAATTCTTCTCTACATTTAACCCTTTCACCAAGTGAAGCAGCGGACAGCCAGCGATGCAGTGCCCGGGAAGCAGTGTGTGGGGGCGGTACCTTGCTCAGGGGACCTCACTGGTGCTGCTAATAGTTCTGGGATACCCATGGCCTTCTGATCACAGGTGATGTTCCCTAACAACCAGGCCACCAGACGCCCAGTGAAAGAGGTTCAGCGATACCCCTGCTAGAAATTCTGACCTCCCAGTAAAAATGCCACGCTATAAAGAGGTATCGTTTTGACATCTTGGCTAATCAACTCCATTTGGAGTAAGAGCGAAAATTGTGTTCTTCCTTGTCGCCGTTTCGTCTCTTCTTGGCTTCTGAGTAAGCTCACAAAGATGCTCTTTCTGTGAGATTATATTCTGACCATATTTGCTAAGCAGAGGCACAGACAGTGCTGGAATAGCTTTTAGTGCCTGAAAGGAAGAAGAAGCCTCTTTGTACATTTTCACTTGTTATAAGAAAATCAGCCATGGTTCTTTGCATTAAAGGCTGTGAAAAGGCTCCTGCATTAGTCAGTCTGAAATACAGAGATGAAGACGTCATTCGAGTGTAATTGCTGTTTGATTAGGTCAGTGCTATGAGTCCTCTAAAGACTGAAAGCTCTCAGGTACAGATGAAGATGCTGATTCCTTTCAGTGCAGTTTTGTGCTTTATATCCATATTATTCTCGGCATAGTCGGATGTTAATGTTCTCCTCACCAAGCCATTCACTGCAACTGTCAGCTTCATGATAGAATTGGTGAGGTGCCCTGGATTTTAGCTCTAGAATGAGCCAATGAAAAGGTTATTTCAGTGGCTTCACTCTGTCGTTATGTTGGTGCGCTGCTGAGTGTAGGTGTGTGACAGGTAAGATCCGTCTGAGGAGGCCAAAGTGCAACATTTGTGGTGGGATGAGGGGATGTTATACTTGTCTAGCCTATATCTTTGCTTGATGCTCATGTAGGTTTACAAAATGTGAATCATTGAGCTTAAAATGCACAATATGATCAGAAGTATCCAGACACTCCTAACTGTACTCTAATAAGAGGCATGCTGTACTTGGCAAAAGTTTCAACACTTGGGTGGGTGTGCACTTTATGGCACAGTAAATGTGTCATTGGTCTGACAACTCACCTGGAGAAATATGGAGGGTCAAAACATGATTGTCATTAGTTAGAGAGAAAATATTCTATATTTCTATCCAGCAATGCCTAGCAATGGCATGCTGAATGGGAACAAGCACGCTGCACCTCACCACTAGGATTATATAGTGATGTTCATGCTGATACTGATTATTGGTAGTTATACCTTCACATGAAAAGATGTAAGGATTCGACAGTTATTTTATTATTTCTTTTGCTGCTACAAATGTCTGGTCAATAGATGTCTGGTGGTGATGTGAGGTGACGTGTCAAACTGATCCAATCTAGCATCAGCCTTTTCATTTAGTACCAGTTCTTGACACCCATCCCTAAACATTAGGTTTCATTTTCAGCAGTTTCATTTGCTTTTAACCAGTGACTAGACGCTGGATATTTTTCACTCATGTGGACCTGTGAACAACAGGTTGTTAGAAAAACAAGAATTAGCTTGAGAGAGGCTTATATACACACCTACGTTCATTCTCCGAATGGGCTATTTTTCTTAAGCTAGTGACATTGCGGCCACATTGCGGTACTTGTTACTCTTTGCAAGTGGCAATGGTGTGATGCAGAACATTTATAGTTACTGCTTCTGATTTAAAATGTACTTCACTTTTAACTGTGTTCTTTTTTTTTTGCAAAGTGAGATTTTTTCATCTTTTTTTTTTATTGGCCTTAAGACTGTGTAGCAGCCGAGACTGAAAGGTGGGACAGTCTGGACTGAAATCACCAGGGAAAGAACTAAACTTCAGCTCCTGAAGTTCTTCGAATAGCTCCTGTGAAATATTTGCTTCCTGACAGCCAGGAACAGCGTGTTTAATCATTTTCTCCACTCCAATAACTGCTGCAGAAGCAACACATCACTTCAACAATAGTGGGTGGGGCTAAATTGCTGTAGGCTGAATGAAAATATGGAATTGTCTTCTGGGATGTGACATCACAGCCATGACATTCAGAACAGTCTGCTGTTGAAGCTTAATTTCCATACATTAAAAGTAAAGTGGCATTAACACACCAAAGCACATCCCACGGTGTAAACAATGGGAAATTCTTTCTCTGCATTTTACCCATTCACCAAGTGAAGCAGGG
This sequence comes from Alestopetersius hilgendorfi, assembly GCA_037577075.1. Classification (NCBI taxonomy): domain Eukaryota; kingdom Metazoa; phylum Chordata; class Actinopteri; order Characiformes; family Alestidae; genus Alestopetersius; species Alestopetersius hilgendorfi. The sequence continues at coordinate 7,962 of JBBIGB010251404.1, forward strand.
GGCTCCCACCAACAGGGGGTGGGTGGGCACCCAGAGAGCAGTATGTGAGGACAATATGTACAGATAGGCAAAGACTGCCATTTTCAGAAGCACTGAAACATTTAACAAGGTGTCTTTTTAAACTGTCATCCTGACTGATGTTTACTGTCTTATTCTAGTGATAAGAGAAGTGAGAGCTAAGGTAACTCGAACAGCTGGTACTGTAAAGCACCTGATAATGTTCCCCGCATGTATTTGTATCAACTCTGCTCCTCGTGTTCATTCAAAAATAAATAAAGTTTCTTTTCATGCCACTCTTGTAAGCAGACTGAAGTAGCCTTTAGTGTATTAGCCTTTTCTTGATGATTGAATGGGACAGTATAAGAGGCTTTAGTACAACTGCACTATGTCAGTGAGATTGTTTCTTGCTGTGCCTTACTATTTCTTACTGATTTACCGTTTACAGACAGTAGCCAGATTGTGTTTATGTAATTGTGGATTGTCTGTCAAATCTAATCGATCATTAAACCCCTTATAATTAGTCTAACGGTTTAACTGGTGTTCTGTATATGAAATGTTAAATAAGTATACTCAGTGGACAAGAGTATTGGAATACCAAGCCACTCTGCCACCAGCAGCTTTAATGGCATTGCATTCAAATACTACACCTCAATGTGTAGTTGGTCACCCTTTGCAGCTATAGTTTCTGTGGGATTTTTTGTCCATTCATTTTGTAAAGCATTTATGAGGTTGGACTGCGGTTGGGTGAGAAGGTCTGGCTTGCAATCTCCATTCCAGTTCATACCAAAGGTGTCTGATGGGGTTTAGTTCTTCCACACTGAACTCATCCAACCATGTCTATGTGGAGCTTGCTTTGTGCACTGGGGCACCGTAATTCTGGAATAGAAAGGGTTCTTCCCCAAACTGTGTCCACAAAGTTGGAAGCGTGGTGTTGTCCAGCATGTCTTGGTCTACATTAAGATTGCCTGGAAATAGCCCAAACCCTGAAAAGCAGGTCTGTCCCAATACTTTTGTCCACATACAGTAGTTTGATAGCACTTTTAATTTCAACATACATTTATTTTCTGTTTATTCTGGTTTATAATATCGGAATACAATGTGTTAGTCCTATTACTCACCCTTAGTGTAGGATGAGGACTCACTAAGCTTATTTTTGTATGCATGAGCTGGTGTGTCCAAAGAAAATAGCCAAAACCAATAAAACACTATTGGCACCGTATTAAAAACCTTCCACTATAATATATAGTCAATAGAGGAAGTCTGTCTTTGAATAAAGGATTGACTGCTGCAGGAAATGAGCACAGATGTGTGCAATAAGTTGAATACTAATGCAGGGACATGGTTCAGCATGGATGGAGCTGAAGATACGGACATGGCTCTGCCAGCTGCCTCAACACTGTAAGAAATGGCATGCAGTGGTAAACACTGGTGTTACTTTAATGGTATAATGTTTTTTTTGTATATTACTTTGTTATACTTTCAACTTTGTCATTTCAACTCCCCACTACCCAGATAAATAAAAGAACCCCTGTTGGCCAGAAGGTGGCGCTATAGAGCAATATTTTACTTTTGACCTTGATATCTCCTTAACCATGATGCTTACAATATGTATTCTTTTTTTTTTATTAATTTGATTCTTTAGTTTAAGCTAAATAAAATGCCATTACTCCCAAATGTTTGATCGTTTACAAATCTGGGCCATATAAGCTCAGTTAGCATGTTAAATGCTCAATTTCTTTTACCCTCTTGTTCTGATATTATCATAACCTTGCAAAAGAAAGTAGTTTATTTTTTTAAATACCACAAGCATTCAGCCACGATGGTGTAAACCTACATTTCTATCTTTAACATATTATTCGTAGAGAGGGCAACTGTATTAAACTGTAGTACTGCAGTTGTATTTACTGATGTATTATATTGTTTTATAATTTTACCCACCTAGTATTACTAAGAATATGTCCTACTCTTTAACTTTACAATTTACCCTCTAATTTCAGTGACATTGTAACTTTTTGACTATTGTTTAATAGGAAGTTTTGGGTTTTTTTTTTTCTTGGGGGTTAACAGTGCTATTATATTATTACTGCTTTTACTGGAATAAAGGATTTCTCTACTTATAACAGTTTCCCTGAACTATTACTCGGTTAACTTTAACTGATTTCTTTGAATTGGTTTTGAAAGCTGCCTGCTGTTTTCTCCGCAAGAACCCAACTGTATCACTGGAAGCTCTCAGAATCAGAGTCTATTGCAGGCTAAGGCTAACACCGGGGCTGCTTTTTGCTTCATGTCTCGCCGCTTCTGGTGAGAAACAATAACATGGTCTCTTTGAAGCCCATGCAGGTTGACAGCAAAGCGTCAGCTGGAATAATTTGAATGAGGATTGAAGCGGACAGGGCTGTGGAACCATGTGCTCAGTTCAAACATGCTGTTTGGTTCCAGCAACACATGCCTGACACACACACAGCATCTGGTCAAATACCTATTTGGCCAAATATTTCATCATGACAGTTCATGTTATATTTATAATGTTATATTCATAATAAACATAATCATTCATTCATTTATTATGTATTTCTTTGATGTTTTAAGGGAAAATAATTGTGGAAACCATACTTTAATAAGGCAGTCCCTTAGTTAGGGCAGCTGGCGGCTAGTGATCAGAAGGTTGTGGGTTTGAATCCTAGGACTGCCTGGGGCATCACTGAGGTTTCCTTGAGCAATGTATCATCCCCACACACTGCGTTCCTGTCTGCCCACTGCTTTACTTGGTGAATGGGTTAAATGCAGAGAAAGAATTTCACATTGTTCACACTGTGTGCTCTGGTGTGTTTACATATGACAAATGGCCGGTTGAAATCTGGCTTGCATTAAAAGCACATCAATTAGGTTCCGTTTTGCTTCCATTTGGTCTTCCTGTTAGCATACCTAAGGACAAATTTGACCTGGACACTTTTGTTGGCCCTGAGTGCAGGAAGGCACTTGGTTGGGGATTCCAGTATCATTTATTCAATTTTCTTCTTCATTCTCTCACCTGCTAGTCAACACTCAGCAGACACAGGACCACTTCCAGAATTGTATCAGAAAACTCTATTCATAATGTAATACTAAGATAAAGTGTGATTAATGTGTCTCTGACCATCTCCTAGTGTAGTCCAAGTGATCCGCTTGGAATGCATCCTAGGTGCATTTAGAACTGTGAGATCTGAACATGTAAGCAGTCTTTATGTTTGGTCATTATGTTTAAAAACAGTCTGGCAGCACTACAATGTACAATACAATGTACTTAAAATATGCTTAACCCTGCCTTAATTTACCCCTGAAAATACACAAAATTTGAATTAAGTGGCCGTTAATTTGTGAAACATTTATAGCATTTATCCAAAGCGACTTGCATTCCCTAACAACAGGGGGCAGTCTCCCTGGAGCAACTTGGGGTTAAGAGTCCCAATGGTGGTACCCAATGCTCAGGGAGACCAATGCTCAAGAGGTCATGGGTTAGGATTCGAACCCATGACCTCTTGGTCTGGAGGAAAGTACCCACTGAGCTAACTGCACCCCTGTTAAACCCCTTAACGTTACCTTAAAATTATATTTAAGGTGTGAGTGTGAAACACTTTAGTCTTAAATTTGAGGTATTCATTCAGGAGGTTCCATCTGAAAAAGTCAGTGGACATTTACCCATAATCAGCCTTAATCTGTGCACCTTTTCTCTTAATATTCATTCATTTCCTGAATGGGAAATTACAGTCAATATGAAGGAAATTTAAAGGGGTGGAATTAAGGCATTTTGTTCTGTAGTGCAGATACTTGTGCTTAATTCAGAATGCAGCCTTAGCACTAATAGATTACAAGCTATTAATTAAGTTGTCAATTGATAATTAAAAAGCCATTGCCTGCCAGACAAGGAAAACGTTGAAGTTGTGGCTGCTGAATAAATATTGTGCAGAATGCTGCTCTACACTCCCCCAGCTTTCACCCTGGCCAGCTTTTAGCCAAGACCTTTCACACGATAAAGACAAGACCTTCCAAAAAGTGAATAAATTGTAGCCCTCTGCTGTACCATTGGCCATTTGTCAACAAGACGGATGAGAGTATGTGTTTTTTCTTCACCCGTGCTCGAGTTTTTTATTTTTTTTAAACGACAGCGCTGAGACCTCTGGGCCGGACACTTTCTAAATGTATGGTCTCTGGTGCCTTCTGTCGATTTGGTGTTAATTAGAACTCAAAAAGTGCAAATGAATGTGCTGCTGGAGGTTAATGTTAATGGAGATTGTGGTGAGAGAGTTGCCTTCTGCATTTCACGCTGCTACCCTTGGACCACATGCTCTAAGCCACCTGTTAGATTCAGGCTCTCACAGATCACAGCACTGCATTCGTCAGTGGTCCACCTCATCAAACACAGCTGATTCAAATCACCAGCTAATTACCAAGGCCTTCATGAATTTGATTCAATGAGAGCTGTTTGCAGAGACATGGCCCAGAAGAAATCCAGTTTGACATGCCTCCACTACACCGTACAGACAGGGCTGGTAAACTATATGGACAAAAGTATTGGGGGGCACCTATTTTTCAGGGTTTGGGCAAGGCCCCTTACTTCCAGTGAAGGACAAACATTTTGTGTTGCAAAGCAAGCTCCATAATGGCATGGCTGGATGAGTTCAGTATGGATGAAAACACAATAAGACTCCATGACAAAAAATACAAAAACATTTTATTGTCTGTGGTCAGTCTAGTAATATTCTATGTCTGTGCCCAAATTTAGTCAAAGAACAGACTGATTCACAACCGACAGCAGTGTTGACAGATTGAGTTCCGTTTGTAACAATTGGCTCGGCCTGGCAACCCATTGCAGAGCACTTTCTAAAATATGTGAAAATATATACGAAAAATAAACAGTAAGTACATAGTTTTACTACACTGAACAAAACTGTAAACGCATCACTTTTGTTTTTCTCCCATTTTTCATGAGCTGAACTCAAAGATCTAAAACAGTTTCACATAAAAGACCCATTACTCTCAAATATTGTTCACACACCTGTCTAAATCTGCGTTAGTGAGCCGAGATAATCCATCCCACCTCACAGGTGCTGATTAGACAGCATGGATATGAATCGTGAATCGTTTGTGAATCGTTCAAAACTTTGAAGCCCTCCCTCTTTTGTTTATGACCATGTGATGTTTTACTTTGTAGTTTCAACAGTGACTGACAAGGAGGTGTGAGTTGATTTAACAGAAGTGTGATGCCAAGGCTGATGTCCGCGGTGAAACCAGAAAAACAAACACAAAAACATTGCCTTGAGAAATAAAAAATTCTAAAACAGAAGCACTATACATGTTAAATACCACTATAGTGAAAGTGCACGGTGTACCGGCGGTGCAGAATCGACAAATGTGCAGTAGATCTTTTTTTTTTAATAAAGCAGTTCAGTGAGTGAATCTGGTAAAGCCTAGAGGAGTGCAGAGTCATAGTAATGTACTGTGAATTCCAGAGTAATTTTCATTTAATGATCATACAGTGAAAGGTAAAAGCAGTCTTTATATCTGATTCAGTCATTCCCCCGAAGGTCATGTTTTGTCTTGCTGTGTAATGTTTCCGCTTCCTACACATGTTTTTCTTCAGTAATGTGATTTCTTGCCATCTTCACCTGCTGAGCTCTGGTTTAGATCATAGCTGACCTGCTCTTCTGTCATAGCTGACTTAAGAAATACCTTCACATACAGACACACACTTACTATCATTTGTTTAATGAAGATGAAAGTCCTCTTCCCCACTGACCCGAGTTCATCTTGAGTGCTGCAGAAATGTATTATTATTATTATTATTATTATTATTATTATTATTATTATTATTATTATTATTATTATTATTATAGTTGTTGTTAATGGTTTATTATAATGATAATATTGTCATTGACATCAAAATTATGATTATCATTATTATTATTGACTTGTAGCCCATAACATTAACTTCCTCCTCCTTATGCTTCCTCTTTTTCTCTTACTTCGTATTCTTTGAATAATT
>JBBIGB010251825.1:0-13969 GCA_037577075.1 Alestopetersius hilgendorfi
TCTCTCTCTCTCTCTCTCTTTCTCTCTCTCTCTCTCTCTCTCTCTCTCTCTCTCTCTCTCTCTCTCTCTCTCTCTAAGTAGTTAGTACAACTGTTTTTGTGTTATTGATACTTTTGATAGATATTTTCTTGTCTATAATTTAATGTTAGGTTGCTTAAGTGTGCATTCTTGTATGGTTAGATGTGAAAATGTGAATAGGTTTGTTGAAAGATGAGTAAATAATTAACATTAAGTGAATAAAAACAGTAAGTGAATGAAAAAAAAATACAATTCTATAGTATTTTTGTAGTGCATTTACATCTTCGATCTTTTACATGTTACATGTATCTGACAAATGAAGGCCTCCGTTCATGAAAAGTGATCATTAGTTTTAGTATTTTTTGTGACTGTTGTATTATGACTAGGTCCTTCATAAGTTTTGCCTTGAGAGAGTTAGATTGTTAGAATTGAGTTTGTATGTGTGAAAGTGAGTGACATTGTGAACACAGTGAACACAGCACACCCACACACATCATGATGAAATGTGAGCTACATTTGAACCATCCGTGAAGAAGCAGTGGACAGTGTCCAGCGCCTGAGGAGCAGTGCGAGCAGTGCTTGGGGAACGTACCTTGCAGACTTTACAGGCCGTCGTGGGATTCGGATCAGCAAACTTCCGATCATGGGGCAAATTTTCTAAACTTTACATTACCATCTGCCCCTTACCCCTTGTGTTTCAATACTCAATCTAACGCCGTATATGTTTGTATGAACAGATGCAAAATTCAGAAACACTAAATGTAATACAAATATTTGATAGTGGCTCTATGACCTTTTACATGTTGCATGCATCTGACGAATGATGTTCATTCATAAAAAGTAATGAGTTTTATTTTTCATGCTTGTTTAAACCTTGATTTAGTAAAAGAAAGAAATGTGGATGATTTAGTCTAGGGTTTTTTTTGAAGATGGTATTGTTCTATTATGGGTACTTCATAAGTGCAACAGAGAAGTTAGATTGGGTGTTAAAATGGAGTTGTTTTTATGTGTGAAAGTCAATTATTACTTATTACTTGTTTATTTAAATGTAAATAATATCAGTTGATTTATTCTGTCATGCAATGAAGCATACAGAGCTTTTTACTGTCTTTCAATTGAGATTGAGTCATGTCATGAAATGAACAATTTTCTTCTCCCAGTGAACTAACCAAAAAGTTGGGTGCCAAGTTGTAACATTGCAGCAGATTCTATATTGATTTTAGTAGAATGTTGTGGATTTGTCTTATATGTTTTTCAGATGCCTCGTACTAAGGCTTCCAGACGGAGCGAAGCAGCTCGGCGGAGGATGGCAGACGGTTGCCGTGGAGCGGACGTTCCACGCAGTCCTGCTGATCCTGCTTCTCTCTCTGTGTCTGTCTTGTCTTGCACTCACACACATGGAAAATCAAACGAAAATTGTCATGCAATTCTAATGAAAAGCCTGAGAAATACTGACACAAACTCAAAACAACCAAATGAGAAAATCTTTCTCGATTCTGTGGAGAACTCCTGCACAATGAGCAATAATTCACCAAGTAAAGTTGTATTTCCACAGATGCATCCTGTGATCCGAGGCCACTTCCACCAAGGAGATGAACGCTTTCGCGGTAATAAAGACAAGCAGTGTGTTGTAAATAGTTTGTTAGCAATACTGCAATGTCAGCTGAAAGATGTGGACATGTGGAACAGAGAAGACCTGGATGCTGTGCTGCAGAATGGAGACATGCTGTATACTGACTTGAAACGGCAAGGAAAGATTAAGGACACGTATGGATATGTGTTAGTGAATGAGTTGCCATGTGAGGTTGTAATAGATGATTGCACCCTTGAAGTAAAGTATGAGAATGAGCCACAATGTGGACTTTTTGGTGTAAATAACAGCTCGGCCCTGCACGATTTTGTAATGTGTTGTGATGACGCAATAAAGACGGTCTTTCAACAGTACGACGCTTGCATATTTACTGTGGCAGCTAGTACATGTGCTATTGTTCAACACGGGTCCAGGTACGTTGTAATAGACTCTCATTCACGAAACGCAGATGGTTCTTTTGCTGATAAAACGACGGGTAAAAGCTTAGTAGCTTACCATGCTAACATGGAGTCATTATTGAAACATATTACCACACTTGGAATGTCCTTGGGAGCAGATGAGCAGCAGTTTGAGGTTACAGGCTTGAGCGTGCAGGTAGTCCATCAACCTTACACATGTCAGGCTACTGGAAAAGAGCAGCAGTCATCTATTGAGATAAAAAACGTCGGCAGTACTGCTACGTTTGAATGTGAAGTAGAATCTGCAGGATTAAGTCTAAGACAACAGTTGAGAAAAGACAACACTGTCAGATTAACGCCTTATCAAAATGTAAATAGCAATGTTGTGAAACACAAACGTCAAAGCTGTGAAGAATACACTGTACTGGGCAATAACATCAAAAGGTCACGTGAAATGATGCCCATCAACTGTGCTGAATTTCCACATATTGCGAGAGTAAGTGGATCATTTAATCAAGGTGACTCTCGTTTTGGATTGAGCAGAAACAAACAGTGTGCTGCAAACAGTGTGACTGCCATAATGACATGTCAGATAAAGAACGTGCGAACGTGGACAACACAAGATTTGGATTCTGTGCTGATTAATGGGGATGACTTGTATAATCTTCTGTGTATTGAACATAAGATACATGATTCCTGTGGCTATTTGTATATCAGTGATCTGCCATCAAGTCACACATTATGCGATTACAATATCACCTTAACTTATCAAACTGAGCCATTTGTTGGAGTTTTTGGTTGTGACGTTAGTGAAGAAGCATTCGTCATGTCTTTGGATCAAGCAATAAAAACAGTATTTTTGACATATAACGCATGCTTGTTTACTATTGCACTGAACACCTGTGCTGTTGTGAAAGAAGGACAATGGTTTGCACTGATTGATTCTCATTCTCGAAACATTGATGGTTCATTGGCTCCTACTGATGTTGGCAAAAGTTTATTAGCATACCATGCTGATGTTGAGTCATTATTGCAGCATATAACAAATCTTGGATTGTCAGTGGGTGCAGTTGATGAACAATTTGAAATTTGTGGAGTTGTGGCACATGTGACTGGTAGAAATGTTGAAGGTAAACGCTTTCATAATGAGACAATTGAGACTTCTCATAGTGATTTAACCACTGATGTTAAGCCTAAGAGTATTTCAGTTGATCATACAGGGCGACAAGACATGTTTGTTGAAGATTTACCACATCTGCCTACTGAATTGGCACATTGTGATAATGATAGTGATATTGAGCTAATTAGTGAAGGCAGTGTTGTTTCTTTTTCATTCAATCCTTTGACAATACAACAGCGGAAAAGCTTGTGTTTAAAACTGAATGTTGTGTACTGTGATAATGATTGCATACCAGTTGGTGAATCTGTAACTATGCGTGAACCTTGCGAAACCCAGGCCATTGCTGGTGATGGCAATTGTTTTTTCAGAGCATTGGCTTTTGCTGTAAGTGGACATGAAAAAGAACACAGAAGAATAAGACGTGCTGTCGTCAGTCATATACTACAAAATGAGTCTGTGTATTGTACTTATCTGAGACAAGATTACTCAAGTGTTGTTGAGTACATTGCAAAATCCCGCATGAAATATGTTGGAACTTGGGCATCAGAACTTGAGATTCAAGCGGCAGCAAATTTGTTTGGTGTTGGTGTGTATACACACTCAAATAACAGGTGGTACAAATATGCACCTTCTGCTTGCTTGTCTAACATAAACAGTGTTCAAAATGGCATTTATTTAAAGCATTGTAACAATTGTCATTATGAGCCAGTTTTATGTGTGAAAAACAGTCATGGTGAATGCATACAGCACAGTAATACAAGTGCTGAGTACACTGCTAAGTCAACTTGCACATCCAGTACACGTAAACTTGAACAGAACAGAAAACAGTATGCAGAAAGTGAATTACTAAGAACTGAGAAGGTACAGAGAGGCATCAAAAGATATTTGGATAATGAATGTTACAGAGAAGACATGAAAAAACGAAGCATTGAAAAATACAAGACAAACGTGATACACAGAGGTAAAGTCAAGCAAAATAGCATTGAGAAATATGCAAAAAGTGAGTTTCACAGAGACACTGTAAGACAACGTAGTATTGATAAGTATGCAAATAATGAGCAACATAGACAAGCTGTGATTCAGCATAGCGTTGATAAGTATGCAAATAATGAGCAACATAGACAAGCTGTGATTCAGTATAACGTTGATAAGTATGCCAATGATGAACAGTTTAGGACAACTACGATAAAGTACAATGTAAAAAAGTACAGAACTGATTCCTCTTTTGCAGAGAATATGACAAGAAGAAATGCTGAAAAGAGTAATGAAATGAAAAACAAATTGCAAAACATTGACTATGTCATTGAACAATTTAGAGAAAAAGTGAGTACAGGTCCAGAGTATGTGTGTTCAGTGTGTCATCGTCAATTATTTAAACACCAAGTGATGAAATGCAACAAACAGCAGTATGTCAAAAAAGACAGTTTAGTTGTTTCTATGGTAGAACGGTGTATCACTGAAACATACTTTCATAAATGCTGCGATACATGTTCTCATGAATGCACTTTCAGAAATAGTCCATTTGGTTCGCTATGGATTTGTTACACCTGTCATCGAAAGCTGTTACAGGGTAAAACACCTGAAGAAAGTGTTGCAAACAATCTAGCATTAGACCCTATTCCACCAGAGCTCATGGATTTGAATTCACTCGAGCAGCATTTAATAGCACAACACATTCCCTTTATGAAACTGCTTGCTTTGCCTAAAGGAGGACAAAATGGAGTTCATGGGCCTGTCACATGTGTACCATCAAATGTTAGCATGGTTTCCAATGTATTACCTAGATGTGAAAGTCAAGATTTAATGATTTGTGTGAAACTGAAAAGGAAATTATCTTATAAAGGCCATTACGAATATCAGTTTGTTAACAGTTACAAAATACAAGATGCTTTAACTTATTTAAAAAAGCATAATAAGCTGTATCATGATATAGAGTTTAATAAGAATTGGACTAATCCTTTAAGCCAAATCTGCAAAGAGCTGCATGAAAATGTTGATGATGAACATAATTCTGTGAACATAAATTATGAGGAAGATGATGTTACGCCAGAGGAGCACAATGCTGATGAGTCACTGCATGACAGGCAGCAATATGGTATGTTTATGGACACATGCTTGCAACCTGTTGATATTGCTCAGGAAATAATGGATCAGTATTTTGATACTATTATGTCCATAGCTCCTGCAGAAGGTAACAATCCTGTGAAAATGTTAACTGATGAAACAAATGAAGCTAAATGCTTTCCTGTACTTTTTCCAAATGGTAATGGAACGTTCCATGATGAACACAAAGAGAAATTGACCTTGTGTAGGTATTTCAATACAAGAATACTCAATGCAGATGGACGATTTTCAAAGAATCTTGACTATATTTTTTATGCTCAGTATCTGTCAGAAGTGAATCAGGTTGTGTCAAATGTATCCATTGCTTTACGGAAAGGGCATCCTTCAGAATCCAACACGAGTGTAACTTCAGAAATGCTGACAAACAAAGATTCACTCCAAAGAATGTTGAATGTTGATGAAGGGTATAAGTTTCTTAAACCAATAAGAGGCACTCCTCCTTTTTGGCAAAGTGTACAAAAGGATCTCTTTGCAATGGTAAGACAACTGGGTATTCCAACATGGTTTTGTTCTTTTTCATCAGCGGATCTGAGATGGAAAGAAATGCTGCAAACTCTTCTTGAAATGGAGAATAGAGAGAAGACTGAGGATGAGTTAAATTGGTCTGAGAGATGTGCATTACTGAACAGTAATCCTGTAACAGCTGCTAGAATGTTTGATCATCGTTTCCATTGTTTTCTAAAAGATGTCATAATGTCACCAGCGCAACCCATTGGGAAAGTAGTCGATTATTTTTATCGAGTTGAATTTCAGCAGCGTGGCTCACCACACACACACTGTCTGTTCTGGATAGAAAATGCACCTCAAGTTGATAAAGATACTGATCATGATGTTACACAGTTTGTAGATCAGTATGTAACATGTGAAATGCCGCCTCACAGCGATAAGGAAATGTATGACATTGTGTCCAGTGTACAGCAACACAGCAAGAAACATTCAAAGACTTGCAAGAAAAAGGGTACTATCTGCAGATTCAACTTTCCACGTCCACCAAGTAAAAACACATTTATCACAAGAAATACTCCTGTTCAGCAACGGGACAATGTGAATGCTGAGCACAGTGGGAAAAATGAAAGAGAAAATTCACATGTGCATATGTCTAAAGAAGATGCAGACATTATTCTAAAAGTAATAAAAAATGCCATTAACTATCCTGATATTACAAGCGAATCTGTTGATTCTTTTTTCAAAGACATTGGAGTAAATCAGGAAATGTTTGAAACTGCTTATAAAAAAATCACACATAAAACTGGTGTTGTGTTAAAGAGAAGACCATGTGATGTTTGGGTAAATCAGTATAACAGGGAACTTTTGAAATGCTGGAATGCAAACATGGATATTCAGTTTGTTGTTGATGCTTATTCATGTATTGTGTACATAATTTCTTATATATCTAAAGCAGAAAGAGAAATGGGCTTGTTACTGGATCGTGCTCATAAAGAGGCTGTAAAGCAAGACAATGTTGAGGCAAAGAAAGCGTTAAGACAACTTGGCAGTGTTTTCCTGCATAATCGTGAAGTTTCTGCTCAAGAAAGTGTATATCGCTTAACAAACATGAGACTTAAAGAAGGATCACGCAAGGTACAGTTTATTCCAACTGGTGATTTTGTAGTCAGAATGAGTCTTCCTCTCAGTGTTCTGAAGAAGAGAGTTGAGTGTGGTGACACTAATACTGACAACATATGGATGAATAGCATTGTGGACAAATATAAAGGCAGGCCAAATACAGATGATTTTCCGAAAATGTGTTTGGCTCAGTTTGCATCAGAATACAGGATTGTAAGTAAATCAGAAACAGTAACAAAAAATACAGTAAAGTTGAAAAATGGCTTGGGAAGTGTGAAGAAAAGAACACACAGAAGTGCAGCAGTGGTACGATATGCACGCTTTTCAAAAACAAAGTATCCTGAAAAACATTATCAAAGTCTATTGCAACTTTTTTTGCCCTATTACACAGAGTGTCAATTAAAACCAGAAGGCTTTGTTACATTTGAAGAGTTTTATCACCTTGGTTTCATAAAGTACATTGACAATCAACTTACAGCTGTAAAAGAAATTATAGAAGCCAACAGAAGTATGTTTGAGAAAGAAGCTGACAATGTACAAAGAGCTCAGGAGCAGCTTGAAATGAGTGGTTCAGTGGAAGATGCTTGGGCTCAAATATGTCCAGAATCTGAACTTCAACGTCTAGAATGCTGTGACATTTTGTCAAAGCAACAAGCAAATCAGCACGACAATGTAGAAATCATTCCTGATCTTTTACCAAATGAAATAACATGCACCAGAGAACATGATTTCTGTAGAATATCAAGACAGGATGCACTTACTTTGCTTCGTTCACTGAATCAGAAACAGTCAAATATATTGTGCAAAATTAGTCAGTGGTGTTTACAGAAAGTGTGTGGGGGAAACCCCGACCCATTTTATGTATTTATTTGTGGATCAGCAGGAACTGGAAAATCTCACTTGATAAAGGCTATTTATTATGAAACGTGCCGTATTTTATCAAAGCTATCAAACAACCCTGATGAAAAACATGTCATGTTAACAGCTCCAACTGGTGTTGCTGCATACAACATAAATGGTTCAACAATTCACAGCTGCTTTTCTATTGGAACAGATGCAAAATTACCATATCAACCACTCGGGGAAGAAAAAATCAATTCTTTAAGAGCAAAACTTGGAAATCTGCAGATTCTAATCATAGATGAAGTCTCTATGGTTGATCATAAACTGCTTGCATACATTCATGGTAGGTTGAGACAAATTAAACAGACAGGTGATTTCTCTTCATTTGGAAAGGTGTCTATTATTTGTGTTGGTGACTTTTATCAACTTGCTGCAGTAAGAGGTACTCCTCTGTATATTGATCCGAAAGGTGTGAATTTATGGGCAAATCATTTTACTGTAAGTGAGCTCACAGAAATTGTTCGTCAGGCAGACAAGGACTTTGCAGAACTGCTCAATCGTATAAGAAAAAGGAAACGAAAGATGCCTCTTCTTCAACAAGACATTGCTATGCTTCAACAGCGTGAGACTGGGGAAGGACAAGAGACCACGAATCTTCATATATATGCCACAAATATAGAAGTGCATAGCCACAATTTCAAGATGCTGTCTAAAATATGCCCTGATTCTGTTGTTATTAAAGCTCAGGACTTTGAACGAATTGCTAAGACGGGTCGATTAGAAAGGAAAAGTGGGCAACACAGTAGAGTTTTCAACAGCTGTCTGACCAATTCACTGGCTCTGGGTATAAATGCTCGTGTAATGCTGATTAAGAATATTGATGTCTCAGATGGACTTGTCAATGGTGCATTTGGCACTGTGTCTGAGCTGTGTTACGGTGATGATGACAATTTTCCTGAAAGGATTTATGTTACTTTTGATGATGAAAAAATTGGCAGAGCAGCAAGAGCTAAAAGGCCATGTTTAAATGCTGGAATGGGAACAGCAACACCTATACACCCTGAGGAAGAAAGAGTCACAAATGATGGTGGCATGAGACGCCAATATCCTCTGACTTTGGCTTGGGCATGTACTGTACATAAGGTGCAAGGCTTAACAGTAGACAGTGCCGTGGTATCCCTGAAAAAGATTTTTGCCCCTGGTCAAGCATATGTAGCACTCAGTCGTGTGAAATCTCTGAAAGGTCTCATAATAGATGATTTTAAAGAAAGTGTAATATATGCAAGAGATACTATTGAAGATTCACTGAAAGAAATGCCTCCTTTTATCCAATCACAATCAGAAATGTTTCAGTTGTCATGTAAAATGATTTTACAGAATATCCAAGGATTAAACCTTCATGCTAAAGATATGAGACAAGATCAACGTTATGTGACAGCAGATATTATTTGTGTTACTGAAACATGGCTTACTCCGACTACAGTTGTAGAAGATATTCACCTGCCTGGGTTCATGTTCCACAGCAAACCGCGATGTCTTTCATACAATGACAAGAATTAAGTGTTTTCAGAATTTAGAAAGAAACAACATGGTGGTGTTGGATTGTATCACAGAGACCGGATTGACTGCAGCATTATAGATTTACCATGTCCAAATATTGAATGTCTGCTATTCACCATCGCACATTTGAATACTGTTGTAGCTATTGTTTACAGGCCACCTTCTTACAGTCTACCTGAATTCTGTAACAAGCTTGTAGAACTGATTGATCATGTTGATTCATTTCATGGAGGTAAAATGATTCTGGGAGATTTTAATGAAAATCTATTTGTGAGTCGTAAAGTAGCAAATGTGATGCAGGAGCACAGCTTTATTCAAATTGTGAATGGCTTCACAACTGAAGGAGGCACATTAATTGACCACATATACATTAAAGACATTAATTGTGATTCTGTTAATGTTCATATTTCACCAGTGTATTTTAGCTACCATCAGTGTGTTCAAATTAACTATTTTTACTGAAAAGTCACAAATAATTGAGCAGATTGTTTCATGCTTTTTATGATTTCTAAACTTTTGTACAATTTGTTATATAGTTAGTATCGCAAAGGTCTGCCAAAGCATGGGGTGGGGGGTATACAGGGGCAAAGCTCATATAAGGACCACCTCTGTGGAATGTTTTTTTTTTTATGTTATTTTTTACTTCATACACTGTATGGCCAAAAGCATGTGGACATGCATTGTAATTACTGCTTACACATTTTCAGTATACCCAAAATTCACAGTTATTTTGATCCAGCATGTAACCATGTACTATCTATAAATAAGCAGTTACGCTTCTTTATTTTAGTCTGTCACTGTGTGACGCTTGTTATCTAAATGTTCTATGTGCATCTACAATTCAGGGCTTAAACACACAAGAAATTACATAGAACTCCTGCGAGAGGCAGAAACAATAGTGTTTTACAACAGAGGAACATGCAGTGCCAGTGCAGTAATGCTGTCTAACAAACAGACATTTGTGTATAGATTTTACTAAATGTCCACGTGATTTCACAGTCACTGTAAAGTTGTATCTGTTTCACAGAGGTTTTGAAATGATTGTATAAGGCCTTTCGAGGGAGACTGGACCAAGTCCAGTGTCTATTCTTTTAAGAAATCAGCCAGTGAAAATCTACGTTGCATGGGTGATGTAGGCCATCAATGAACATCACTGCTATCTAGCGAATATTCTGAAACTGCATATGGACTGTGTTCATTATTCTCCACAAAATATACAGTGCTGAGATGGTGTTGATGTTGACTTGGTCCACTTTTCCTTTCAAGGCCTAGCTGTGATACGCAATTGTTCACATGCTTTTGGTCATATAGTGTTACATATTGGCTACAAGACAGTTAGGTTTGTGTGATGGCTCTTGTTGGCTTTTGTTTCTTTGGGTTTGGTCACTTCTGAATATATTTCATCAGTGTTTGTAAAAAACAGCACAAACAGTAACATTACCGGAAAGTTCACAGTTTGCTACAGACAGGACTTGTGCCTGACAGCAGAGTTTTGGAAATATCAGTTCCTTGTGGGTTGTTCAACAGGATCAATATGACTGTATAATAAATCTCACCACCACAACCCCTAACCCAGGGCAACCAAGGGGGCCGGTTTACCCCTGGAAATCAAACACTCCAACCTGAAAGGCCTTCTGTGTCATAAACTGTAACAAATCAGCGAGACCAACAAATGGTGCGACTTTTACTCAGGCAATGTCTCTCACATTTCCCTATGGTGATGACCACTAAACAGACAGAATACACAGGAAAAGACTCATTGCACTGGGTCTTTGTTTCCTTCTGAGACCATCTGCATATGTGTGCTGTTGTCCCAGGCTGACAGACTGTATGGTTGACCTGCAAATGTGAAAGAGGAAATGCCGGGTGTTGCATTTCTGACTGTTTTAAATGGGTTTAAAGATAGGATGCATAGAACCCGGTACTCTTCAATGGATGTTTCAGTTGTACCTTTAGCAGCTGGGGCAATGCTGGCTAAGCGGATGAGGAAGCAGACTCATTACCAAAACTTTGCAGATTCAATTCCTCAACCGCCAAGGTTCCACTGAGATGCTGTTCAGCACGCACAAGCTGCTTTCCAGTGCATTGGACATGGCTGCCCACTGCTCACAGTGGGTTAAATGCAGAGAACACATTTTGTTGTGAGCACCATATGCTGTGTATGCAGTGTATCACAATGACAGTTGCTTCATATTCACTTTACTCTAGCCATGTCTTTTCCTCCAACTAACTGTCTTGTAGCAAATATATGCATTTTTACTAGTAAACATCAAATTAGTTTAATCTCTGATTTAGTGTCATTGATCTGTGTTTGTCCTACGTAGAATCCATCTTTGAACTCAGAACATTATAAAACACTCATTCCAATTTCCAAAACCTCTATGTTTATGAGCCATAATGTCATTGTACATGTAATGCTTGCTTGCAAACTCATGTTGTGTAACGGCTTGGTCAGTGGCGGATGAAAGCCACTGCTTTTTGTTTGGGTTTTCTGTGTGGTTCTGTTCTGGGGTTTTCTGTTATATTGATGGCTCTGTTTATTGTGCACATGTTTATTCTTGGTTTTTCTGTTAGTGCACTGATTGTTTATTCCTGTTCTGTTCTCCCTGTGTCATGTCTGTTCCTCATGTGGTTTTGTGTCATGTGATTTGACTTTAGTGTTCATGCTTGTGTCACATGGTTTTGAGTTGCCACCTGTGTCTTGTGTCATGCCCATTAGATTTGGTATTTAGTCTTGCTTGTGTGTCACCCTCATTGTCTATCCATCGTCATTTGTGAGCACTATTATTTTATATGCTTAGTTTGAAGCCGTATGCTTGCCTCATTTTCTGAGCCTAGCGTTTAATTCAGGCCCACGTGCCTTTTGCTTTCTGGTTTAGAATAAAAGCACTGTAGAATGACACCCTGGTGTCCAGTCTATTTATCCCAAGAAAGCCCTCGGGCATGGGGGACTAGCCCTTATGCTCGTGACATGTTGTTTTATAAATGTGTACATGCTCTGACTTGATATCATCATCTATGCATCTGTTGATTGTCCTGTTCATGTAGTTCATCATATTGTTTATTTGAGTTGTTTACACTGGATTGTCTTAGTGTATATTGATAATCTGTAGATCTGATTGGGAAGCTGGGAGTGCTGGGCTTAAACACCTCTCTCCGCTACTGGATCCTGGACTTCCTGACTGGGACACCTCAGTCAGTCAGGATCGGGAGCAACATCTCCAGCAGGACCATGCTGAACACAGGGGCCCCCAAGACTGAACACAGGGACCGCCAGGGTTGTGTGCTCATGCCTCTACTGTTCACACTGCTGACCCACGACTGCAGCAATGTACAACTCAAACCACATCATCTGGACGGCATGTTATCTCATTTCACTGTATACTGTTTGTATGGTTGAAATGACAATTAAATCTACTTGACTTGACTTTATGCAACTTTGTTTGTGTGAGATAGAATATAATTATATAATAGAATATAATAGAATATATAATTAATCTTAATAATAAAAATGTAATCTTGTCAAAGGTCTATGTCTGTTCACTTAAGGTGCTATGAACATGGAATTCCATTAAAATTATAGATGCAGTAATACATCAGAGGAGTGCATATAGCTATATTTACAAAATATCCAGGCCACACCACCCTCCACGCAATTACCCATGGAGCCATTCAGTTATGAAACCTTTAAATGTTTTCAGTGATTACAGCCAACTTTGTCAGCCAAGTTTGAGCTTTGCAGTTTGCTATTTGTCTATGTAATATAAGGTTTATATCGTGCTTAAAGTTATATTTGTCAAGGATGTGTGTCAATAGAGTTGTAAAATACACCATACTAAGGTAAACCAAACACAGGAACGAATGAACATCTGTGCTATGGCAGCATCCAATGGATTTTCAGCACTGACTCAGAGAGAACTTATATGTAACTCTCTGCTGACATCTAGTGACATTGTAATGATAAGCCACTTGAGAATAAAGCAATAGGCCAACAACTATTTTACATAACTATTTTGTCTATACTAGTATAGCTTAACATTGAGTCTTGCATTTTACTATTCCTTCACATAATTTAAGTTGTGAGCAATTTGTGTCAAATACGCATATAGTCTTCTTGCTACAGAGAGAAAATAGTTCATGTGGTTTTGGTATTTACAGACATTGAGTGAAGAGCTGGTACCACAATAACTCCTGTTGTTTAAATAACCTCCAGTCTTCATTTATGTAGACAATTACTCTGACTTTATCATCATTTATGCATCTGTTGATTGTCTTCTTCACAAAGCAGCACATCATAATATTTATTTGAGCACTGACAGAAAGAAACAGAACTCATATGTAACTCTCTGCTGACATCTAGTGACATTGCAATGAAGACATACATGAGAATGAAGCAATAGGCCAACAACTATTTTACATAATTATTTTGTCTGTACTAGCATTGCTTAAAATTGATCCTTGCATTTTGAAATTCGTCTTCATAATTTAAGTTTTATTTGAGTCGCAGATGTAAAGGATTTGTGATAATGACATAAATAGTCCAGCTTTGTTAAATGTGATCTTTAATGTTATAATATAGATTTTATAATGTCTCCATCAGCAAATGTGTAAAGCACTGATTTGATTTTCACTGAGCCCATTAGTGGTCTTCTGCTGCCACTCAGTGGTTAATATTGCAATTGTTTTGGTTTTATAGGCTTTTGAGTATATGTGGCCACTGCACTTATTAAATGACCCTGTTACAGCTAA
>JBBIGB010251929.1:2500-13969 GCA_037577075.1 Alestopetersius hilgendorfi
TGTTGTACAGCAGGAGCATCAGAGAGATTAAGTGTCACAGAACACACAGCTGAGGTCTGGGGAGAAAGAGAAGGGGAGAGCTGGGTGCTGCTACAGACAGGTTTAATGAGGAAGCTTTTCATGTTTTATTATTGATCCACAGCACCACCAAGTGGCCACAGTGGAGCACATGTTCCACTTCAGAGCAAACTATGGCCAAAAGCAGTGTCTGGAAAATATTGTTAATATATTTTTATGAATATCAACCAAGATGACATGGTCTAATGTCTGTACAATGCTGTTATTTTAGTTATTTCATGAACTAAAATATTAATGTATGGTGCAGTTCTTTTAGTTATTTTATGAACCACAATCCTAATCCTGACCTTTATTTCTTTTTTCAGATATTAATGAGTGCACCCTGGGGACTCATAACTGTGGAGTGGGATTTGAATGTGTTAACACTCTGGGCTCTTTCAGCTGCAGGCCCAGACTGAGCTGTCAACAAGGTTTTACTCCCGACTCACGAGGACAGTGTGTTGGTAAGAGCATTAAACTACTTTAGACATTAGGAAATCTTCTATAGTTCCATTTAAGATTTAATGGAGTTTACAGGTAATTTACATTTATATTTACATTTACAGCATTTAGCAGATGCTCTTATCCAGAGCTATGCACATTAGTACAATAATAAGCCTAGGAATTAAATGCCAAAAACTGCTACTAGACTAGGATTCTACCAGAGTTGGAATTAGTCCTCCAGGCCCTTCCAGTAACGCACACAGAAGATTTAGGAAGTTTGCATTAGTGATGTTAGTTTGTGACATGAGCATGTAGTTGTTCATTGAAGATGTGGGTTTTCAGTCTATATTTGAAGACAGTGAGGGTCTCAGGTAATCTGATCTTGTTTAATATTAGCTAATATTGTTAATTTTAGAATATTTATACACACTACAGGTGTGTATAAATAGCTACAGTAGATTGAAAATGAGTACACTCCTTCGCAAACTAAGTGAGATTTGATTCCCTGATCTGAACAATACAACGTACCACATTAATGCACAGAAATAATTTTCATTGAAAAGTGAGTGTGTTTAACTGACAGAACAGATTCAGATACTGTACAGATACTATACAGTATATCCTCATCTATAGACACCTTTGACAGCACCTACAGCTGGAGGCCTGGTTTAGGTTATGGAGTATCCCCTGTGATCAGAAGGCTGTGGGTTTGAATCCCAGGATTGCTAGTGCCACCACTGTCTTTCTGTCAGCAGCTCTGACAGAAAGACCTTCTGCTAGGTCGTCTCCATGGACATGGGGTCGACGACCGACATAAACTGTGTGGAGAGAATTACACCAGAAAATCAAAGTGTGCTGCAAGTTCCATGCCGTCGCGGTACGGTTTAGATACAGCAGGGTTCCTGTATACATGGTGCCTATGGTTGGTTTGGTAAATTTATAGTCCACCTGGGTACTGGTGAGCCACTCTATGACAGCTTTGGCCTTTTGCTTATGGTCATTGTCCCATTGCACTATCAATGTCTGACTCATTTTCAAATGATTTCATTTGTTTCTCCTCCAGAATGTCTCCATCCATCCTCACCTCAAATGTTAAACCGTACTCCAGATGGACTTTTCTGAGGTTTTCTTCTTGCCACTTTTCCACCTTCTGGATTTGTGCCATATCTCTCATATTATGTGCAATATCTGATACATACATTGTTTGATACATGTGTTTTTCTCTGTTGGCCATAAAATCCTGGAGGTCCTTCAAGGTTACAGTGGGTTCCTGGTGTTTTCCTCTTTTCTCCCACCAATTAGTTTTAATGGACGCCTAGATTTTAGCAGACTGTGGGTGGTCATAATGATGGAACTAACAGTGCTCCAGGGGTTTCTTGAGAAACTTACTTGATGTAAACTGTTCCACACCTTTGTCGTTTTGAGTTATTTCAGGTGCATTCAAATAAGAAGTTAATTCCTGTGATTCCACACTGGTGGTGGGAAGTTGCATGACTAGATAACCTTGAAGGCAGTTGATTATACCCATTTGAGGGGTGATATAGTATATTAAATCAGAGTTGTTGGGTCTTAAATAATGTTAGTTTTTGTGTGATTTTGTGTGATTTCTTTAGGGGGGCTATTAATTCTGACCTTAACCATAAATTATAAAAAAAATGATTTGTTTCATTTTAATTCAAGCTTATACGTCAAATAAATGTAAATATTGTTGGGGGGGGCATTTTTTATCTAGTGTATTTAAGTTTATAATATTATACAATTAGACAAATGTTCATATTCTAAATTCTAAGAAATATTCTAAATATTACAGTAAGATTTTATATCCCTTGAATGTATTATTATTCATATTATTGTTGTTGTGCATGTGTTTATTTTGATACGTGGTACAACCTATTAGAACAACAATACCTAACATAATTTTATGAAATGTAGAAACTGACTAATTGCTTAATTATACAATAAGCTCTTAATATAAAGAAGTATGTATGTAATGTCAACATTTCAAACATTTTACTTACGGGAGTTCCACCGATGAGTTCCAC
The DNA here is from genome assembly GCA_037577075.1 of Alestopetersius hilgendorfi. NCBI lineage: Eukaryota > Metazoa > Chordata > Actinopteri > Characiformes > Alestidae > Alestopetersius > Alestopetersius hilgendorfi. The sequence goes on from JBBIGB010251929.1 coordinate 5,044, forward strand.
CGTGGGGCTGGAAGAGAGAGCTCTTTCTCCCTCTATCCTGACGGGTGGAATTAGCCCACAGGGGCAGGAACCAGGACATGTTGAGGCAGCGACACCCATATCTACTCAAAAATGAAATGAAATCACCCTAAATCCTAAGCACGAACACTGTAAAAGTGTCAATTTAAAGCAGCGGTTCAGCTAAAAATCATCACAAAAATGACGCCCTTTAAGCTTCGCAGTGGAGCTAAGAGGCAAATGTAGCTAACAAGTAATTGGAACTCATACCTAGCCTGTTAGCACTGTGCAAAACCACATGCCAAAATTATTATACACGAAAAATGAATTAGGCCCCATGGTGACGCAGTGGGTACTGCTGTTGCCTCACACCTTCAGGGTTGGGGGTTTGAATCCGGGTCCTGTCTTTATGTGTGTGTGGAGTTTGCATGTTCTCCTCGTTGTAGTGTGGGTTTCCTCCGGGGTCTCTGGTTTCTCCCACAGTTCAAATGCGCGTCAGGTGAATAAGGGATTCTAAATTGACCCAGTGTGAATCTCTGCCTTACACCTGTTGGCTCTGGAATAGGCTCCAGGGAACCACGACCCTTGTGCGGATTAAGCAGTGTGGCGTTTGGCCAATGCGTCTCCCTTCACTTTGTAAATAAAGGCGCACCACAAATCAATCCGGGTAGCTTTAACTTGTATCCATGTTTGTGTTCGAGCCCTACTAGGTGGCACTACAGCAATTACAGGAAATGAATGAATAAAAATTAATTATCAAATAGACTTTCTTGATGGGTAAAAAGTATTATTTAATAACAATCTCAAGGTCAAAATGTCCATTTATCATACGTAAAGACACCACAGCACAAAATGTATTTTGGCATTTACAACCCTTACAAGTATAGCTAAAGTGGATGCTTTACTGAGATAACTGAAATGTTTTCTGCATTTTAATCTTGGTTACTAGAGTACCTGTTGTACCTTTTCATGTGTACATGGGCTCATTAGCTGTGCTGTAAATGTAAATGTGTTGTCCTGTGTTTTGTGCAGACGTTGATGAGTGTCGGACAGTAGGCCAGCCGTGCAGCCCGGGGTTCAACTGTGTCAACACGATTGGTTCATATACATGCCAGCGCAAGATCATCATGTGTGGAAGGGGTTACCATGCCAGCCCTGATGGTACCCGGTGTATAGGTACAAAATCTGCCTTACCTGCCTTACTTTTGGGAAAATGCCACAGATAGCTCTATAGGTACTTTAAGTTGCTCTGGTAGAGTGTAGAATGAAATAATCTACATAAAGCTAATACATTAAACAAAACCTGAAACATTTATGGTCACTGCATTTGGTGTATTGTGCTGCAGTTTGTATCCAAGCAAACGCATGTTACTGTGTAAACAAACAGGGTCCCAATATTCCCAAATTTTAATAGTATACTATACTGCCATAGTAATAAATGTCAATATAATCTATTATTATAATTGTCTTATATTGTGTTTCTCATGTAAAACACCTTTATCGCTTCTGCGTTATTGCTGTTATTATTGTGATTATTATTATTATTATTATTATTATTATTGTTCATTTATTTATTTATTTATTTATTTATTTATTTATTTATTTATTTATTTATTTAATTTGGGCAAAAAACCTTCTTCCATAGCACACATGGGGCTGATTTGCAGTTCCTTGTGCCAGTGGAAAAGTGCCCTAATACTCTCAGGTGTCTCACATAATGTCTCCCCCATCCTTCAGATGTTGATGAGTGTCAGACGGGTGTCCATCGCTGCGGAGAAGGACAACTGTGCCACAACCTGCCCGGGACCTACCGGTGTGACTGCCGCTCTGGTTATCAGTATGACATGTTCAGGAGGATGTGTGTGGGTAAGGGACAAACATTTCTGTTTGATGGACGTAGGAGAGCCAGCCTTTAATCAAGAATTACTGAAATTATGCCATACAGTTTAATATACCATACAGTTTAATAAGTTCCCATTGATTAATCACATTATTTAGTGTCAGCCTGATTAATCACCTCAGAAATTTGCTCCAATTTAACCCTGAAAAAAGTCATGCCTTTTTGCATTTTCTTATTAGCGAACTGAACTCCATCAGAGTGTATTCATTACTTTTAATTGTTCAGTTACATTCATTTAAACTTTTGATAATCCCACAGTTCTCATAATTCCAACCTGTCATCAGTTAGCGAGTTTTTGTTTTTTGTCAACAAAGCTCTCATAAATGAGCAGATTACATTAATTGCTCTTTTAATATTATGAGCAGATGAGGAGGACAATGGTTATACTGATTAAATTAGACACACTGTCATTACAGAGTAAAAGTAAAATTGACTCATACTGTGCTGGGGTTTTCACCTGCTGGAAGACCACCCTGCAGTTTAATTCTCATGGCTTTTCTCCAGCTTTATGTTAGGATTAGGCCCTGCCCTTCCAACTTTAGTCATTTATAGAGTGCAGTCATTGTTTGTAGCTCCTCTGTGACTGTAGCCTCTTACTCTTGATAATTCTTTCTATAGTCAAGGCCCTTAAGGTGAACTAGAGCTTTCCATGTTGCTCCTTGTTATTTTACCATGAACATACTTCAAAATAATTTCAACATGGCAGCCAGAAACAAAATTTGATCATGAGAACCATCAGTGGAGCTTGTCATTTTAAAGCTGTTCTTGAATGTGGAAGCAGCTGGGCTTCAGCCTATGGATGGATGTTCAAAATTGGCCTAAAAATTGCAATTCATCACAAGAACATTTACATAATAACATTTTTTAAATGTAACTCTCACAGCAAGAGTTACAATACAGTTTAATGTGATGTAGACCACTGTATGTTAAAATACAAGAGATGCCAGGTTTTTCAATGAGGATATATATCATAACAAATGATTTCATATGTGGGACAGTCTGAGCTTTAATGGGATAATTATGCCAAAAGATCTACAATCCGCTTTCAGCTGTTAAGAAATATTCTGACCCCAAGCAATTACCCCCCGTGGCTGGTGTGAGTTACTCTTTTTTCTAGGACACATGAAGCAGGTAAATCCCCTGCCACTGGCTGTCTGTTTACATTCTTATCAGAAGCAGAAATACAGGCCTTTATACAGCCTTATCTCCTCTCTATTCGGTTCCAATGAGCTGCAGAGGACTGGGTGTTGATTCACACTGTTGTGGCCTCCGCACACTGTTTAGACTAGCACTGCTAACGCTTTTTCCACACCTCTCCCCACAGACGTGAATGAATGCTGGCGCTACCCTGGTCGGCTATGTGCCCAGACGTGTGAAAACACTCCGGGCTCGTATCACTGCTCCTGCTCCTCCGGCTTCACCTTATCCAGCGATGGCAAGAACTGTGAAGGTGCAGGCTGATAACTAGACAATGTGTGTTTGTATCACGTGGATTAAAAGCGTCACTCTTAAAGCCCTGTGTGACGTATCGCGCTTTCGTCATTATGATTCTCGTGTGCTACATGCGGTCTTTCAGGGGTGATTCAGATGAATGAACCAGTGCTTAAGAGATTTGTCATCATAGCAGTCTTCTTTTGGTGATTTGTGACTAGTTTTTCTGTTCTTCACTGATTCATGCTGGGGTGCAACTTATGAACAGTGTTTTGTAGAAATTTAGTGAGTGTGTTTAATGAGAGTGTTATGGGATCCCTGCTTTGGAGTTTCTTTAAAATCCTAGTATAAAGGTATAGAAACACCATGGGTAGCACTGTTACCTCACACCTCCAGGGTTGGGGTTTTGAATCCGGGTCCTGGTGTGTGTGGAGTTTGCATGTTCTCCTTATGGTGGCATATCAGGTGAATTAGGAATTTGAAATTGACCGTGGGTCTGAGTGTGTGAGTAAATGGTATGTGTGTGCCTGCAGCCCTAAGGATTAAGTGGTTACAGAAAATGTATGGTGTACAGTTCTTTTTGTACTATATGTATCTTATGCTGTAGTTTTTTAGGTTATACTGTTTCTACTTTCTTCTGTTTTACTGTCCAAATGACCTGATTATGGAAACATTTTGAAAAATTCCCCTTTAATGCAGAAAAACATTGTTAACAACTAATAAATGCATGCGGTTTCATGCAGATGTGAATGAATGCCTGAACAACCCCTGCAGTCAGGAGTGTGCCAATGTCTACGGGTCCTTCCAGTGCTACTGTAGACAGGGATACTACCTACGAGAGGACGGCCTCACCTGTGATGGTAAACATAGACTCTATAATGCTTTTAATTATTATAGAATTGAGTCAATTTTACAGCAAAATATTCACTCAATATTTGCTTTATTGGTAGCCTTTTGGCTCCACCATTTTGGTGTACAGTTAGACACAGCATCACAATGCCTTCTTCTAGCCCTTCATGAATGGTCAGTTTCTGGCCACACAGCTGCTTCTGGCTGGGAATTTTTGACTGGTCTGCAGGGTAGACTCATACCAGTCCTGTCAAATCCATTCAGCAGCAATCCCAAACCTCACACTTCAACAGCAGTCCTGCGGTCAAGTCAAAAACCTTACACTTCAACAGCAGTCCTGTGGTCAAATCCCAAACCTCACACTTCAACAGCAGTCCTGTAGTCAAATCACAAACCTCACACTTCAACAGCAGTCCTGCGGTCAAGTCAAAAACCTTACACTTCAACAGCAGTCCTGCGGTCAAGTCAAAAACCTTACACTTCAACAGCAGTCCTGTGGTCAAATCACAAACCTCACACTTCAGCTGTAGTCCTGGGGGGCTGAGAATTGTGCAACAACTATTATAGTCTGTAATAGTGCACCTGTTTAAAAGCTGTTTACTACTGGGCAGAAGTGTTTAGTTGTTAGAGCACTAATATAACAATAAACACAAATAACGTAATACAGTAAATAGTGTTTTTATGTACAGCAAAGTTTTTGCTGCGCCATTTGTCTCCACTCGTAGCTCCCTTCAAATACCTGGTCTTTGAACTGTATTAGGTATAACTTGCATAGTTGTCTCAAGCAATTTGCATAGTTGTCTGACTTTTCCACAGTGCTGTATATGGTGGTACTGTTTCTATTAAAGTGGCCAGTGAGTGAAAGTAGGAAGCTGTTTCTGATAAAGTGGTCAGTCAGTAGAAATACTGTGTGTAACTGTACACCGTTATTGTGAAGCTGTTTAGTAGGTGGAACTACTAATGTCTTATTATTCATTGTCAATTGTTTCTACAGATATTGACGAGTGCTCTCAGAATGTTGGACACCTGTGTGCCTTCAAGTGTGTGAACGTCCCAGGCAGCTACCAGTGCGCCTGCCCTGACCACGGCTACAGCATGTCGCCTAATGGACGCTCCTGTAGGGGTGAGTAAAACTATTCAGCCTTCTGATCAGAGTGTGAATTTCCCATCCATAATTGGGGGGTACTGCCTTCATAACACTGTTAAGAACCCCCACAAACTGCTATTTTTCTCTTTGGAGGGGTTCTGGGTCTTGATCGGGGTGTACAGTACCCCCGTAATTCAAATCATGCTTCTGGTGTTTGGGACAGTAGCTTAAAAAGCTAAGCGGCAAAAAAAGGGCCTAAACATTGGAAGACATCAACAACAGTCTAAAACAGTCTAAAACCGTGTTTGCTGCTCTTTCACTCTGCACATCACTGCTCGGCTGCTCTCCGGCCCCCTTCCTCCATGTTTTTAAAACTTTAGTTCTACATGACATAGGACCACCAAAGAAAGCTTAGCATGACATGTGACACCTCTAGCATCAACACAAACGGGGGGACAAATGAACAGGGGGATATAAGGAGTTACTGTGACGTATGATGACAATTTAGCATTTGTTGTAGCATGGATCCATACTACTTGTGTTGTAAGGTTTAATATGTTGTAGCTGCAGGTTAAATGTGTGTGTTTGTGTTGTTTCAGATATAGACGAGTGTGGGCTTGGTGCCCATAACTGCACTGTGGAGGAAACCTGTTATAACATCCAGGGAGGATTCCGCTGCCTGTCCTTCAGCTGCCCCCCAAACTATCGCCGAGTGTCTGACACGTAGGACACACACCACACCTTTCATGTCCTGTTGACTTATTCACAAAACGCAGTCATTTAAGCAGCTAGTTTACCCGTCTCTAGTTTATGAGATAGTATCTTTTTATGGAGAGAGACAGAATTTTAACCAAAAATCATGTAAAATGTTACATATGCTAGTATGTGGTATGTTACTATGGTGTTTAGTTGCCAAAGTGAGTTTCTATGAAGTAGTGTTGAGCCAGTGCTGAAGGCTCTATCCTTCATGCCTTCCAGACGCTGTGAGCGGATCAGCTGCGCCAACTTTGTGGCGTGCCAGAACACTCCGGCACGGATCACCTACTACCAGCTGAGCTTTCAGACCAACATCATCATTCCCGCTCAGATCTTCCGCATCGGCCCCTCTCCTGCCTACTCTGGAGACAACATCATCATCAGCATCATCAGGGGCAACGAGGAGGGCTACTTCAGCACCAGAAAACTGAATGCGTACACCGGCGCCATCTACATGCACCGGCAAGCCCAGCAGCCCCGAGACTTCTTCATCGATGTAGAGATGAAGCTATGGAGGCAGGGCACCTTTACCACTTTCCTGGCCAAGATCTATGTCTTCATCACAGCTAATATCCTCCAGTAGCCCCCTGAGCTCACAGTGGTCTTAAGCTCTTTGCAATCACATCTTAAAATTAAACCACTTAATCGTAAATTAAATCGTATTTATTATTAAGCCTCCTAAGTCTCAAGGCACGTATGTAGATCAGTGGTGTCACACTCCAATCCTAGAGGACTGCTGAGTTTCGCGATTTCCCAGTCAATACAGCCCACATATGGGTGCTCAACTGCAAAGACAATCTGTTTTGAATTCACTGTTTTTGTACTGTCACAAAAATGTAACGCATTTGCATAGATCCTCCTATTTAGCATACAGCAGTTTAAGCCCATTATAAAAACATTTACCTTATTGGATATGTCTCAGTACAGTCAATCAGAAGATATATCTCAGCCTTAAATGACACAGTAACAAAACAGCCTGTAAGGATGAAAAACTGTCGGAAAATCACATTCCATTCGAGTATTTAAACTCACATAAACATCAGAAGCAGGCCTTCTGGCGTGAAAAAGTTGAAAGCTAGTGTATATGCTCTTTAAGGAAGTACATTTAGAGACAACATTTACATATATTGCCTTCCTTTTCCTCCAAATATAGCCAGGCAGCTGTTTAGTAAGGATAAACTACATGCCCCATGTAGGAGAAACAAGTCAGACTTCAATAATGTCCCAATAAGAAGGTGCTGTATTTGTGAGACAAAGGAAAGACAGCTGAAAGCACAGTCGTCCTCTGGGATATCAGCTGCACCATGTAGTAAAGTACCATCAGTGGGCTGCGTACTACAGATCAGGCATTTGTTATACGCAGTCATACAGTGTGCTTATGCATAAACAAAATTTGTTCCTTAGGCAATGGAGCAAAGCTGATGCACAGGTCAAGCTCCCTTTGCACTGGTGCCACGACCTGGATAGCAGGTGGACATAACATAAATTCCCCAAATCTTGATTATAATGCTGTTCTTGATACACTATTCCAGCATATATGGAACATTTCTGAAATTTTAAACCTCAAGACTTGTATGTGCTCATATTATATTCTTGAGTCTATCCCACCATAAAGCCTTCATGAAAAAACACCTCAGATAAATCACCAGTAGATTTTGCAATCATTGCTAATTGCAATTTAATGTACACAATAATTGTATTCCTGTTTTTTAGATCATATTGACTGGATGTATAAAGTTTTCAGTAAAGTTTTATAATGCAGCATTTTGTACTGAAACACAAATAAACATTTGAAAAGAATGCAGTTTGTCCTAAAATCACTTGCAAGTTTCTTTTTTCTGGGTGTGAATTATTTTTTTGACAGCAGTAACAAATACACATGAAAACAATACACATATCTTCAGTGATGGATTAGTTTTGTTGCCGATGGACTCCAAGAGACTTCAAGTCTGCTGTGCAAAAGTCTTGAGCCATTCAATATTTTTGCCTTGAATCACCTTGTTGTGGCAATAATACTACTTATGCCTCTCAAACTGTCTTATCTTTACCATGTTGATTACTCTAAAGTGCCTAAAGATACAAGGTGCCTCGATAAAGGGTCCAACCACTCAGCATTCAGCACCACCAGTATACTGATCACCACCTGATCATTTGGAATAATCTGCACCTGTTTCTTCACTGCTTAGATGTGCTTTGTTCAAATATAATGATTCATACATAGGTCACTGTGTCTTAACAAACATTTCTCTGAAACTGGTCAGGTTTAGGGTCAGGACTGAAAAGGAGAGTCTTTAAAAGTCCTTCAGGAAGCCTGGAGAACTGTTCCTAAAGACTACATTAAAATACAAGAGGGTCTGGATCTTTGGATGCAAAATATAAAGAAATGAGGGGTGGCTCAAGACTTTTGCACAATGCTGCATGTCCTATTGAACTGTCTTACTCCACCTGATCTCACATAGACAGGAACACAAATGAATAGTGTGGAATGAAAAACATGCAATCAGAGCTATATAAACTTATAAAGGAAATTCCTAAACAGAAAAGCCTGAAGTGGTCAGTACATGTCAGGAGCAGATTCAGCCTGCGAGGGATTGTGTGTGACACCCGTTTTCTGTAGGTCTTCCTGCCATTCCTTTTCAGTCCTGTAAACTACAGTGCAGATACAGCAAGATTTAATACTAAATACACATTTTCATTCTTTAATACTAAGAATGAACTGCTTTTAATAGCATAACATGATGGTAAACATGGATACTTCATACATGCTCCCACTCACTGGCCACTTCATCCGAAGCTACTTTTATTTACTCCTTTTTTGTGCATAAATGTACACACACACACACACACACACACACACACACACACACACACACACACACACACACACACACACACACTTTATATAT
>JBBIGB010252442.1:0-13963 GCA_037577075.1 Alestopetersius hilgendorfi
CACACACTCACACACACTCACACACACTCACACACACTCACACACTCACACACTCACACACTCACACACTCACACACACTCACTCACACACACTCACACACACACACTCACTCACACACACTCACTCACACACACTCACTCACACACACTCTTACCTGTCCCAGGTGGTGAAGGTGGCTCTCTGAGTTGAGATTCCCAGTGCTTCCATCTGGCACATCTGTAACCCTGAATCTAAATCATTGGGAGAAGGAGTTTCAGTGCACTTTTTAAAACTCAAAACTAAAAAACATACAGTACTGAGCACAAGTCACACATGAACATTGTTCTAACCTATTTATCTGATAAGTAAATGTTCATGCAGTTTCTGTTTTAACAAAAAGGGATGAATACGTTTAGATAAACTGGTTATTAGGTGGTGGCTGTAAAGATGCACAGACATATCAAATCACATTGGATTGTTTATTTGCATTTAACGTTTTCTTACTGCTTACTGCTCAGACAAACATTCACAAGTACAGAACACTCCGATGTGCCAGTGTTTACACATAAAGCTGCAAAAAAAGCTGAATATATTAAGTATTGTTACCTTGCACGGCTCCTTTTACCACAGAAACAAATCCCTTCCACAGCTCCTCTGGGTCCATCTCCACTAAGCCTGGTTCAGGGTACAAGAGGGACACCTGAAACCAGAAAAAAAACAGTCCGATATACTCTTTTCAGACAGAAAAGAAAGAGTATAAGCTTGATACATTTTATGATCTTCATTTCTATAGCCTGGTTAACATGAAAAATATGTGGCTGATTCAGATATTAAGGGGCTAGAAATTCTAATAACTGATCAAAAATAAAGTCCAAATAAACAGCAGAAAGGCCTAAAGGTCCACATTTCATTTAATTTTTAGCTTCTCTCCCCAGATGTCCACTTATAACAGTTGCATTTTTTTAATGTGAAACAGAAAATGTGAATTAGAATCAATTTCAAGCTCATAGTTCCTATGCTGGTAGATGCTGGGTGGACTGAGAAGCTCAAACTAATTTACTCCATACTTTAGTAGTTTTTCTGTTTCTTACTTATACTCCAGAAAGGCACTCTCACTTTTACTTTATTGGAGGCAGTATGAACACTTTTATTAATGGGTCGATAAAGGAGGCTGGACAAACCTACATACATGGCCATTTTCTAAACCAATATTTCCCAAAGTCAGTCCTGAGGAACCTTTGCCCTGTGTTTTCCCTTCTTAAACACATATTTTGTATGTTATCCCTCAGAGATTAGAGGAAGAGTCTTTCTCAGGAGCCGAACTGTGAGATAATGGTCAAAATCTCATATTGTACTTAAACTGAGCTCAGTTATGGCTAGGAATAACAGACTGGACTAAGAAGAGACATATTTATGTCATCACTGCTGTATCACTAGGGACAAGTGCAGAAGTTTAAAGGCTGTTAACCTGAGTAACTGGGTGACTTCTTTAGTTTATCTACACTATATGGACAAAAGTATCAGGACACCAATAGGACTTATTAAAATACATAGACTTTAATATGGAGTTAATTCTGGAGTTTAATTTTGGAGTTTCTGATGGAATTTTCTGAGGGACGTTTTCTGAATTTGTGCCCGTTCATTCTGTTGAGCACTTATGAGGTCAGGCACCGGTCTTGGACAAGAAGGCCTGGCTTGTAATCTCTGTTCCAGTTCATCCCAAAGGTGCTGGATGGGGTTGAGGTCTGAGCTCTGTGTGGGCCATTCATGTTTTCATCCAGCCATGTCTTTATGGACCTTGCTTTTGGGCACAGTCAAGCTGGAATAGAAAAAGGTTCTTTCTCAAACTGTGTAAACATATTTGGAAACATGGCGTTGTCCAAAATGTTCTTGGTATGCTGAAGTCTTAAGATTGTCCGTCACTGGAAGCCAATTCAATAATTCACTGTCCCAATACGTCTGTCCATATAGTGTATATGAATAGGAATAATCTCACAAGTTTAAAGTCTGTTACCCTGAGTTACTGGGTGGCTATATCTCATGTTTTATAGCCTTTATTGTCAGGAATAGTCAAAAGTTACCTTTGTGGTGCAGGATCCTCTGATATTGGCTTTCTTGTCATAAACATGACATCTGATGGACGTTGTCCCCACATCCACTGAGAGCACACAGCTCTCCCTCTTACTGAAGCCATTCCTCTGGGTCCCCATTACGGAATAAAACGCCCTAATTCACAAAAAATCCGACCAATATGAAGTCATTACGGCGGGATAAAAAGCCAGAATACTATCCAAGCCAGCTCCGTTGAGCTTTGTTGGCCAATTTCACAAAAAACAAACAAAAAAGTGACTCAAAGTGATTCAACTTCAGTCTGTCAGACCGGAGTCTTATTTCGAACGGCCTGTTTCCTTAAAGATCGCGGCACGCGGGAGGCAGTGGCGAAGTCTGATTGGCTCCGATCGGGGAGGACGAGTCCACTTCTGCTAAAAACCGGGGCCGACGCGCCCACTTCGTCCACATTCACAGAACAGAAACCTCGGCGTTCTGGCAAGATGACCCGAAAGAAATATTTAATTTCTACCTTATTAGAAAGTAAAAAAAAAACACTGCTAATGCTTACGAACCAACACCCGGGCTGTCAGCTTTAACCCCGCCCTTGCGTAAAAAGTTACTGATAAATTACAAAAGATATTATGTTTACTCAGAGTATCATTATTAACTCAATTAAATCACTACCGACCACTTTTATAACCCAAACACAAACAATAGCTGTTCTATGCAACCCTCCGAACCACACAAATGTGAAACACCACAAAGGGGGCGCGAATAGTACACACGGTGATGTCACGCATCAGTCGATAGGTGGGCGTGGTCTTCTCTTAAAGATACAGTGCAGCTCTGAGCACGTGTGTGACAGTGGCATGTGTGGTTTCTGTTTCTAGCTGATATACTTTACTGTTTTAATTGTTTTTCCCCAGCCATCAAATCAACTGATCAAATAATTCCAGACTTACTCATTAGGTTAAAACTGACTTATCATGTATCATGTGAAGATTTCTAAATCATTTCATTATGTGCAATATCATTATGTGCAATAGTCTTACCATGTGAATATCACTACTTGTGTCAATATTTCTTACGTAATACGTAAGGAAGTTGCCGTGGGTTTAAATCACAAGACTGCCAGTGTCACCACTGAAGTACCTTTGAGCACAGTACTGTCCCCGCACTGCTTCCTGGGTGCCCCAAGTTGGTGGCAGCCCACTGCTTCACTTGGTGAAGAGGCTAAATGCAGAGAAAGAATTTCACATGTTTACACTATGTCATGTGGTGTGGTGTGTTCTTACAAGACTACAGGCCACTTTATTTTAATGGGTTTATGGAGCAAGAAAAGCATAAAAGATTATGTGCAATAACCTTAACCACCATTTGTGTTACTACTTGATCCACCCCCTCACTTCACATTTCCCCCCAAAGATCCAGACTTTCTTGTATTTCATCTTTAGTATTTTTTTAGTATTTTGAGGAACACCTCTTCAGTATTCCTGACGAGCTTTCATTTTCAGCCCAGTCCCTAAAGAAGAATGTTTGCCTTGCAGGACACAGTGACCTACATATGAATTCTTAAGCTGAAGGCCTGAAGAAACAGGTGCAGAGGAATCCAGATTTTGATATTTTGATAAAAGCAGCAGATCATTTAATATCTCTTTTAAATCCAGGGGCTGTGCACAGACTTCTGACCTGTAGCGTACCGTTTATGTATTTACTGAGTACTTGGGGTGCAGGCATCTGACAATGTATTCAAAACTCAAAATTCAATACACTAACTTCTGTGAGGGAGGTTTTAGAAACAACAAACTCATCAGAGGTCTGGTGGCCATCACCACCATTGTGAACAATTCTGACTCAGTTTCTACAAGTTTTATTGAACAGAACATTTCACATCCAGCCTGTGGAATTCCCATTAAATCACTGCTGCCTGAGATCCTTTCTATTAAAACGTTTCACTCCACCCATAACGTCACATTTCTGTGACCGATAGTGCTGATGCACAATATGGACAAAAGTATTAGGACTCCACGCTTCCAACTTTTTAGACCTAGTTTGGAGAAAAACCTCATCAATTCCAGCATGACTGTCTCTCATTGCACAAAGCGAGCTCTATAAAAGACATGCTGGATGAGTTTGGGGTGAAAGAACATTACTGGCCCACACAGAACCCTGATCGCAACCCTATCCAACACATTTTTGATGAACTGGAACAGAGCCAGACCTTCTCGTCCAACATCAGTGTCTGACCCCATTAATGCTCTACAGAATGAACGGGCACTAATTCGGACAGAAACTCCAAAATCTTGCGTCAGGCCTTCCAAGAAGAAGGAAAGCTGTTCTAGCTGCGAAGGGGGACCAACTCCATACTAGTCAATGCTGGTGTAAAGCTCAGGCATCCCAATACTTTTGTCCATATAACGCATTTCCTACGGAGAGGATGTGTAGTCTTTTCAAGTTTTATCTTATGTATATTACAATGCACATTACCAGAGTCATTATCTGCACAGTATTACTCTGGGCTCTTCCATCCTGAAGATATTCAAGATTATCCGTTGTGTGTGTACCACCTCTGCTGAAAGGCCCGTGGAGGTTTGTTTACATGCAGCAGAGCATTACAGGGATTGTTTTCCATTAGCGGCTGTAAGAAAACACGAAACACCAAAACAAATACATTAACAAAACTTTTATTAAATGTCTATTTACAGCACGTCCCGAACCCGGGAGGTGCAGCTGAATTTTTGCAAATTTTGGTTCTCGTCTTTAAATTAGCTACTGAGTTCATTTCAAAATAACACTGCACACAACTTTACTTTCCAACATTAAAACGAACACTGGAGGTCCTGCGGTGGAATACAAATTCTGCAGAGAAACTCAAAGCACAAAAACAAGTGGACAGTGGGGCAGCAAAGTTCAAATTAGACCAAAAAGGGGCTGAAAAAACATCAGGACTCGTAATAGATCCATTTTTAAAATGGCAGACATAAAATCCATGGATTTAAATATGCAAAATGAATTTAAAAAATTGAATGTAAACCATCACTCTCTTCCACTGAAAGAAAAAAGTGAAAGTGAAAAAAGTGACCCATGGAAAAGATCTAAATATAAGATGCATGTAGACAGATGCACCAGAATCCAAATATCGACAACAGAAATGGGCTCCTACAAGCATTACAGTGTTAAAATGAACTTAAATGTTGGACCATTAAGATCCTGTGCTACAATGCCTTTAAGAAATTGAACTCAGAATGGGTAAACCTGTAAGACCAGTTTGCCTTAAGGCATGAGAGATGAAATACCTGGGTTAAAGGATAACTTCACTAACAACATAATCCCTATTTGCTGAGTCTGGAGTGAACAGTTGATAACGGATAACTCTGAGGTTTCCTTGCACTTCGCCAAGCAGAGAAACTCAAAACTGAAGTTGGTTCTGCTGTGTGTTGTAATCTATCCAGTGCTAAATATGCATCACACATATATTAGACTAAAGAAATGTTCCTTTAAACCCAGACTACATTTTCAGCATATATCCACCATTAAAAACTTAGTCCAAGAGAAAACAAACATGTACATCTTAAACAAGGCTTGATGAGTCTAGTAATGTAGTAATTTTCCTGTGCTGGACTGTAACACTACAATATGTGCAACAATGAGAAATTAAAATAATCTGGTGTATCAAATGATGTATATATTTTTTTTTCTGCATGGCTGCAAAAAATAACTACCAACGCTGAAATATTAAAAAGGCAGCATAGAAAAATAAGCACAGATTTGATTAAAATCATAATTTAGGATGAGCCTAAATGTACCCCAAAAGAATGTAAAACCTCTCCCATTTGGTTTGATAATTTAGTGCTGAAAATGAAGAAAACAAGCTTAAAAGAGGAATTCCTTCACCCCCTGGACTCCAGTCGAGAAAGATGACCAAAAGGCCAAATAGCCTTCATACCTGGGCCACATACACTCCACCTTACAAACAGGATGGAAACACATTATTATTATTTTCAAAATTTGCTTTCAAAATTTGCTTTATACCTAATTTTGAATTTTGACCATATCAAAAGAAATCTCAATAATAAAACACCAGATAGATGTATAAAGAGGCAAACAGCGCTGTAAAGGATCTCAGTCCGTCACTTTAGCTGCTTCAAAATTAACCGCCAGTTTTCTCTGTTTACGCTTGGAGGCGGAGCCTGGCGTGTGGGGGGCGGGGTTCTGCCGCGGCGTTTTCGGAGTGGTGGGCGTGGCTTTATCAGCCGAATCCTGGGTGCTGGTGGGCTGGGGACTCATGGGGGCAGTGTAGGGGACTGCTGAGGCCGCTGCTGATGATTCGCTGGCGTTTGTGTTTACATACTCCTGCTTCATGTCCTGGTTCTTTCGGCCCGAAATCCGCTTTTTAGTCACCTGAAGGGAGGACAGCAGGACATATCCACTAAGTACTACAAACAAAGTGAACAGGGATACAATACAGTACTGTGCAAAAGTCAAACATCTTGTTTTATAAATATATTTATTTATTGGTTTTGGAGAACAGATTTGTTCAGCTCTATCAGCAGCACTTTATTTTAATGAAGCACTGATTATATAAACTAGGTACTGGTAACTGAAAAGGTTGGGCTTTTTCAAGGACAGCTTCAGAAATGGTCAAGCATGCACACACAGCTTTATATCTGCATTTGTATACTGAGGAAAGTAGAACATGAATTATACATTATAATAAACACATGAACTGACAAATTCAACCAAACATCCATTGACTTGGGATGAGCAAACATTTGCATATATTGTCTTTTCTCTGATACCACTGTATGCAGTATGGAAGCTAGATTTAAACCAACACTTCCAAGGAAAATCCAATTTACACACTATTAAGTGTCCATTCAGCCTTAATAAGATGTATGTTTTCTTAAGCAAGTCCATTGGAGATTACACATTTTAGGCCAGTGAGAGATGAAGAACCATGTTAATCGTCAGCGTTAGTACGTTTCCATTATTTTAGCTCTGCAGCATCAATGCTGAACCAAGAGTAACAAACACTGGCTGATCAACCGTATATGAGATGTGAGGGTGTGTGAATTAGATTTTGTGCCAAACTCCCACTGAACAGCTTCATGACTACATTTATTCTAGCCGCTCAGTAACAGACTGTAAATCATATTTATGTGATCTACAAACACACTGTGCACAAAATAACAAGGCACTTAGATGTAGAGAGAATGTAATGCAGATATATGACTGAAGATTTGATCTGTCAGTGTAAGTCAAGTTCTTGCCTGCAGTGGGACGAACTGGTTATGTGACCCGATGGGGGCGGACGGTGGGGGGGCTCGTGCCCGGGGGAACGTTCCCCCATAGAAAGGCTGGGCTGCCTGTGGGGGAAGCTGGATACCCCAGGGAAGAGGCCCATAGCCTTGAGGGGGCATCAAAAGACCACCTGGATAAAACAATGTATTAATATGAGGATTAGAAAGAAGGTCAGGGAGTCAGGGGTTGTGGCAAACAGTCAACATTTACATTTATTGCATTTAGCAGACGCTTTTATCCAAAGTGACTTCCATTCCCTAACTACAGGGGACAGTCTCCCTGGAGCAACTTGGGGATAGGGGTCTTGCTCAGGGACACAGTGGTGCTGCTGAAGGTAGGATTCGAACCTATGACCTCTTGGTCCAGAGGCAAGAATCCTACTACCAGGCCATCACCACTCAACAACCTCCAGCAACAATGATTAAAGTGATTATAGGAAAACAGTGATTAAAGACTAAATAATAATATTATGAGTCCCTCACTTTGGTCCATAAATGCCTAAACGCAATCAGTTTTAGATAAATATAGAGAAGAACTGTGAAATACGCACACACTTCTACACATTTTAATGCACAAATACTGTTTATTTGCTAAATTTAACACATTGGAAAAATTAAACCATATGGTCTGTGCAAAATCTATTAAAATAGACTCATTTCTATAATGCCTGTTTGTTCTCTGTAAAGGAGGTGCACTTATTCTCAATGCGAAAATAAGTAAAAGGTTTTGACCGTTCGCAATGTGTCCAAAATGACTGTTTAAAAATCCAGACATGATTAGGGCGTTTGCCCTGTGATCATGGGTTCGATTCCCAAGACTGCTAAGCACCTCTGAGGTACCTTTGAGCAAGGTACTGTCCTAATACTCTGCTCCCCGGGCGCTTTGTTCCTGGCTGCTTCACTTGGTGAATGGGTTACATGCAGAGGAAGAATTTTGTGCTGTTCACACTGTGTGCTGTAGTGTGTTCACTTTCACTTTCCTCTCACTGTTTCAATACAAAATCCAAAACTGGAACTAAAAAAACCCCCTAATTCTTATTTCACTAAACTTGCTTTTTAGAAAAGAGAAAACTTTTAACTCACCTTTAAAATAACCTGAAACCAATGTGATATCAGAAGCGATAAATAAATAAAAAATTGAAAATTTTAACTTTTAAACTGTAATAACCCCGTTTTAACACAGGCCTTACTGGCACCGGAGTGCGCCAAGTCCTTCCAAAGGGCAAGCAAACAGTGCGGACCGTTCCGCGGACTGCTGAGTGATCCTTCGGTGCATGGCGTAGACAAAACAAGTCAACATAACAAAATCAAACAGTTATTAAAAAACTCACCCGGGGGCTGTCCGAACAAGGAGGGATGTGGAGCCATCGGCCTCATGGCCTGCATTCCAGAGAACAGAGCAGGAGGAAGAGGAAAGGAGCCCACAGAAGTCTAACAGAGATCAGGAGTGAAAGAGTACATTAATAAGTAATACATAACCACTACAAGTAAAATGTGAAGTTAGTAACTAATATATAACAAAATACATGTAAATACATGTAAAATGTAAAGGTAATCCACACAATGCTGGGCACTGTGGCTTACCCTTACATTTTACATGCATTTAGTTATATATTATTTACTAACAACTTATTTACGAAGTCATTTGCTCATTGCTAGACATAATTTTTATATGTTTTGCTCTTTCTTCTTAAACCATCTGCTGAAGTCTATTTTAGCTGAACCTGAACAGAACTACTTTTTATATTTGCATACACACACACTCACAACCAGAACAGATAACATTTATACCACAGTTACAAAAACAGCCTGTTTATATATATTTTGCGGTTTTAATAAAATCAGTGACCTCTTAAAGTTCATTTGATTAGCTTATTTTTGTCTGATAATTATTTTAAAATACAATTAAACATGCATGAAGTGGAGTATTTTCCTCTTTGAAAACAGCCTCAAATTTCCTTGGCCAAAAATTTGTGCATAATTTATATAATTGTACTATAGTCAAATAATTTATTTTTTTTTACATCTTTCAACAAATTCTTATTGCAAAACAGTGTTTTAAAAGTTTCTTAACACTCAAAACTAAGTTCATACATGGAAACTACAAACAGCCCAATTTGATTTTGCTAAATTCTTCCACTTCAGCTCAGCCCTGTCCAAACACATTGGGGGAGTATTTCAGTCTGGACTGACAGGGAACATACACATAGTCTCAAAGACACAGTTACAGCACATTTATGTAGGAAAATGGTTATTAATTATGTCTAGTTCACAGACCCATACAACTCTCAATAGTAGACCTGGAAAATAATTATTTAAAAAAATGTAGAATATGGGCCCTTCTAACATCCCAAAACCGAATCACTGGAATGCATTTTTACCTCCTCTACTTTTAAGATTCTCAGCCTCAGTGTGAGCATAAGGCTAAAAAAAAAAACCTTGCGTGTGTAAAAGTACTTGACTAATAATTCCAACAATTCAGACACCTTCATAAACGTACACAGACACGTTCACATGACTGCTACTGCGGATAACTCTCCCCCACGACCACAAATACCCTGGCAGAGCGTCAGGAACGTCTCCTGTGCTGACTGTGAGTCAACAGGATGAACCTAGCTGCCACAGAGTATGTTTAATAGCTTGGACCAAACAGACGTACCAAGCGCTGAAGGGCGAAGAGCGCTGCTTTTTCTTTGGCTTCATTTTCAGACTGGCACTGAGGCCCATGTACCAAAAGGCCACTGGACAGCTTCACCTGACACACCGTAAGACCCTGCAGAGGGTAAAGGAGAAACTTTAAACTGACACTCTAAGAAGAAAACATACCCAGCTTCCCTCCTTAAACCAAATGGAGTTGATTTTAGCCCTGGAGCAAAGAAGCTAACCATTAATAGTCAGCTACCCTCATAGCTCCAGTGCTAAACCTCAAGAAACTGTGTTTCTCACCCTTTAAATTTCAACATCCCTGAAAAGCAGATATTGCAATCCAGAATTATTTAGTGAGAGCTGCTGTGTGGTACAATAGTGTCTATTGTTTTGTGTTTTTTCTGTTTGTTATGACCTGGAACACTCATAAATCTTTGGTCAGCTCTGGAATCTGAGACAGCATGAATGGAGAGTTTGTGTCTGTGCATGTGTGTGCGCGTATGCCGCTGACCTGTCTGTTTCGAAGAAAGGTGAACTCTGGAGGACCCATATTCAGCCCCACACACACTCTGCCCAGTTCACCAGCCATGCTGGGCAGCAGTGGTGATTGGGTGGCCAGTGGGGGGCCAGGGGCTTCACCCTGAGGGGTGTTTATCCTTGCAGCTGAAAGAGAGAAAAAAAAAACCCTTTTCATAGATTAACCTCTATTACACATGACAGATCAAATAAACACTGATCAGCCACAACGTTACACTGAGAGACAAGCAAGACTTAAAGATCCGCTGGAAACATCTCAGTGCAGATACCACAGCACCATCAGAGGCCTGTTAACATGTTAAAGCCTATTATGATTAATATTACTATTAAATGACATTACAAACAGTATGATCATTTTTGTTACTGGAATGTTTATCTTGTGAAGGTGAGATATTTTCAGACCCCTGGAGTTTTGAAGTTCAAGGAGTTTTTAAAGCATGCTTGAAAAAGGTTTCCATACCCAGTTTTTTAGAAGATCGTCTCTTGCCCTGCCCCTGGACACCAGGGCCATCATTAAGTGTGTTGAACAGAGCAGCTTCAGGAGCGGGGCCAGCTGTGCTGGAACTGTCAATCTTGAGCATCTCCTTCAACATCAGAGTACCCCTCTACTCAAACACACACATGAAAAAGGACAAGTTTTAAGCAGATTTATGACTGTTTATGTTTTCTGTGCTTGAAGAACCATAAATAAGGCTGTTAAAACGTAGCAAAGGAGAACCATCCACTAACATATTCTTGTGTTGAGTAATGAGTTACGCGCATTCAGGACCACCTAGATTGATATAACAACAATAATAATTAAATAAAAAGACAACAGAGTGAAATGGCGGTCCTAACCTGGGCGAAAGACTGTGGAGAAAGTTGCTCTCCTATCTGCTCTTTGGGCTCCTTCTGTGCAGGTTCTGGGCCCTTACTGATCCTCAGACTTTCTATCAGCTTCTCAAACTCCATACTGGGCTGCAAAAGAACATTCACTGTTGTGTCTGGTTCTGAATAGGGCCGTCACATTTACACATTAAAAAATGGTCATACATTATCTTACTCCAGTAAAATAATATTGAATTTCTGCATGGTATTTGATAGTACACATATTGGCTTTGAGTGGCCAGTTAACCACCAAAATAATTGGTAGATTAATGATTACAAACACATTATTACAAATATAAACAACTGACTCAAGTTCAGGAAAAACAGACGATATATGTAGTGTATTCAGTACAAGGTTCTAATACCTTGTTCGAAGGATTTTTTTGTTGCAGATTTAGATCTTCATTCCTTTTCAGCAGTCTAATGCTGCTTCCTTGGCTCTGCAAAAATAATGCTAGGTCATTATTCCACACAGGATATTTTATGCCTAAAGAGGAGTAAAAAACAGCATTACAATACAAGCTACTAATAGAAAAACATCATTAATTTACAACTGATGTGCACCGGTTGTTTCTGGATAGCCCTGACTAATGCCTGGTAATGCCCATGTTTGTCATGAGCGCTACGGTTACAGTATACAGATCAAAAACATTTATCATTAATGCATTTTCCTTTCTTTTGTGCTACATGGAAGGACAAAAATGTACTAATAGTCTAACCCACATTTCAGACAAATTACAGGAAAACCACTTATTTACTTATCCTTCACTTTGTGGAATGTTTCTGTTCAATTTTGTGCAATAGCTTGATAATAATAATCATATATTCTAGGGCAGAAAAATAGAGAGAGCTCTCAGACCAGACAAACGAAGACAATGAAGAAGGAATTCTCAAAAGAAGGAGTTTAATGCTAGAGATGAGCATAACTATGATAATATAGTAGAATCAGAAGAGGAAGAAAATAGTCTGCTTTCATATGATTTAAGGATAAAAAAAAAAAAACAAACACAAAAATGCTTTCTAAAATGCATGTTTAAATATGAAACACTCAACTCGGGAGCTAAAAATACTGAAAATAACAACACACACTTCAAGCCAATACAAAGTGCCAGGTCTATACAATGCATGTTCTTATAGTCCTTTAAATTTTATTATATGCCTTTATTTGGGGAAAAAAAAAGATATTGTGGCTGTTGTACTTAAGGGTGTCATTTGTAGTAATACTGCACATTTCATAACTTTTAAATATTTTGAAGGATTAATATTAGTGTATAACATTTTTTTAAATAGCAGTGGAGAAGTTAAAATTAAGAATTTTAAAAAATTAAAGGAAATAAATAAATTAAGGAATAAATGTATTTTTTTTATCTAGCTTTTCTAGCTATTTTACAGTTGTGACTGTTTAAAGCTTAAAAACCAACATATTTTTAATAATTTCTGCAGTCTTAGGCATGAGTTAAGAGATGTTTGAAAGCTTCACACAGCAGGCAACAGTAAATACTTGTTTAATAAACCAATGCTTGTGTAGTGGTGTGTGTGTGCTTGTGTGTGTGTGTGTGTAACATACTGGGTTGATGTCTGTGTTCTGCTGATGATAGTCTTCATGCTGTTTCTGGTGCCCAGCTGAGCCTTTAGCCTGTTATAAGCAGAACCAAACAAACCAAACACACACACTGGATTACACTGGATGCTCGATGAAACAAATGGAGAAATTGCATGGAAAGTACACATTCTAAACCATATCCATATTACATGAGTTTGTAGTTTGAAGAGTATATCTTTTAGCCATCCATATGTGATGTTTGTCAAACCTGTCCGAGTAGAATGGAGGTAAATGGTATTGAGTGTTTTACTTACTATGCAATAAAATAGGGAAGAGAAGTTTTACATATTTATAATATGATTCAACATGTAATTTTAGCTATTATTAACTGTGGAAAACAATTCTCACCAAAACTGTATTGCTGTTACTGTCTAGACTCCAATACTACAGATATTATTCTATATGTTCACTCAGTCAAAAGAACAAAGGATTTTAGTGACTTTGTGCCTTAACACACAATTCAGAAATTGTGAATAGTGTTTAGATGCGTAAACTGAGCTTTGTACAAAGGCTTTAACTAATAATATATTATAATATACAATGATGATACATTTTATACAAAAGTATGGAAGTTTTTACAGATATTTAATATTTAATATTTGTTAATTCTACATTTTTGAAGCACAACAAAAACATCAAAATGAAACAAAACTATATGAAGTGATCCAGAATTACCTGGCAGCACTTCATTAAGCAAACAGAAACATTGAGTACTGGATCTTTTGGGTGAAGGGAGGACAAAACACACGCACACACTTGTTAATATCACATACAAAGATGAATACACACTCACATGATTCTGCCAGTGAGCTGGTGGTTTCTGAGGAAGCCCTGAATTCTGGAGAGACTGCCAAACATTACTGAAATCCTGCTCTTTACTAGAGCCCTGAGGACAGACAGAGAGACAAATACACACACACACACACACACACACACACACACACACACACACACACACACACACACACACACACACAC
>JBBIGB010253065.1:0-13958 GCA_037577075.1 Alestopetersius hilgendorfi
ATGGTTAGTGTAAATCAACTTTTTCATTATTTCACTATTTCACACACTAAAATGTTTTTGGGGTTTTTGGGGGGGTTTCTGGGGACAAGCTATGTGCATACTGAACCTAAACCTGGCACTCATATAGGTCTCATTTTACAAAAAAAAAAAAAAGTAGGAGTTTTTTTTAATTTATTTTTTTTTATTATTTTTTTTTTTATTTGTTGTTATAGCTTTCCTTTTATAAGTAAATTCTAGTGATGTCTTTTCCATCTGCCAAGGCAAAATATAAAAAAAGATGCAAAGAACAAAAAAGGTCGATTAGAAATAAACTGTGTGTTACTGTATGTGTGTGTGTGTGTGTGTGTGTGTGTGTTACAGTTTATGTATATTACAAATGTCGGTCGATATACATACGTCTGTGTTAGGTGTTAGGACTGTGTGCTTTAGCATCACGCCCTGTGGAGAACAAAGGATCTGCCTTGTCATGAATTAGAAACCCCCATTCATGCAATGGTGACAGTCAGTCTGGAGACATCTGAGCCCCTCTCTCTGTGTATTCCACCCGTAAATTCTAGCTTTCCACACCTAAATGCAAGCACTTATAGTAGAAAGTGGAAGTAAAAGTTTTTTATTTGTAGTTTAATACATTTCATGAAATTCTAGTGAAATCTGTGTGTCGTAGTCTTCACCTAACTATTTAAAAACCATAGAATAGTGTTGTGTAGGTGTGTGTGTTATGTAACTATTACCCACGCAGTCTTGGGGGATTGTTTGGTGCTTGGGGGGGATGTGTCTGTCAGAAATGTATGTCACACCCCCTTTTAAAAACCAAACTCAGAAGTCACAACAGTGATTATTTGTTCAAATCTCTGAAGACAGGAGCTGCTAAAATGGAACCTGCTACTTTATGTAAGTTTTATTTATTTATTTATTTATTTATTTACCATTTGTAAGTTACAGGTTATTTAAGATTGTCTGTCTGATGCTTTAATTTTTGTTTAACAGGTCGTGTATTTATGTCATAGGTGAAAACATTAATTCAACCTGTGAGATTGGAAGACTCGACCAACTTTGTAAGACTCTATTGTTTAATGGTATTTTATATGATCAAAGCTAGATTATGTTACCGTTTAGGTTTCACTGCAATCTAATTGTGTTTATTATACACACACAGTGTCTGGAGAAATACTAACTCCACAGGTGTGTGGACAAGCCGAAAACATACAGAAATCTCTTGGTAAGTGTGGAAGTCGTCATATTCTTTTTTTCTTTTTTTTTTCAACAACAACCTAACACTGATGTTTTGTTAATTTAGTAGAGTTGGAAAAACTGTTAGAAGCAATTCCAAGACCAGAAGCGGAGTCAACATCGCAACACCCCACGACATATTCTTTGGAAAAAAAGAGAAAAAGAGGTGGAAAAGCCTCTCGTAAACAGAACCATCTCGAGTGTCGCCCAAAGCAATCTGCTTTTTTGGAAAGCCATGTTGTAGGTAAGAATGTTTGTTTCAAACACTGTATGTGTATACAGGCGGATACATAATTTGGTTATTTATCTGTATTCTAAAAATTGTGTATTATTACTACATTATAGACCATCATACGTCTGGACACCAAACATTCGCATGGGATCAGGTCGATAAGTGGAACGATTCGGATATTGTTACTTGGGACAACGCTCAGTTTGAAGAGGAAAACGCCATTTCTGAGAGCTACGCTAAAGTGGTGTCTGCTGGAGCTTCAGAGACTGTTCAAGACTGTATCGTCGAAGAGGTGTTACCCGGAGGCCCTCAACAACACCAAAGGTCTGAACATCCTTGTGAAAACTGTATTACTTTGGCTAGTTTAGCACAGGATCTTCATATGTTAAAGACTGATGTGGTTACGCTTGTGAATGAGCATAAAAAGTTGGCGAATACACTCAATAGACAGTCGGCGTTGATCCGTGAAGTTTTTAGCCTGTCTAAAGTGGACTGGCGATCTTTGTCAAACGTTTTATATCAACTTGCGCTAAAGACGCGTGGTTGATGTTTATCATAGATTATTCAGAGTGGTTTGTCCGAGTAGTTTTTTTTTTTTTTTTTTTTTTTTTAAGAACAGTTTTCAACCATTTAAAAAATAAATAAATTTAAAAGGTTTGTAATCTGTTGATTGTCAGCAAGTAGCAATGTTACATCCAACCAAACGCCGTCGGTGTGATAACACTAGGGATGATGCTATCACAGAGTTCAACAATAGCCTACAGGACATTAACATGATGTTAGATTTAGAGAGTTCACCCCAAAACTCAGATAGTCTGTTTAATGATATTGATGAGTTCAATAATGTGTTACAGGTATTGCAAACTGGTGGTAGCTCGGTCATATCCCATGTTAGCTGTTTAGACAGTGTGGACATAGAAAGGTTGGCAAGGGAGGGTGGTGTAGTGGGTGATTACAGGATAGTTGCGAGACCCCGTTTTAACAGCATGGTTTTACACAGATCACTTAATTTCAGAGGAGTGCCTGTTACAGACATGGCTTCATTTATATTATATTTACACAACACCCTCGCTGATATAGTTGACTTCTCCAGGAGTCTAGCTGGGCAGGATGGTGTTTTTAACATAACATTGAGAGGGTCCAGTCTTACGTCCGATGTGAATGCTGTACTGAGTCCTGCAAATGGGTATGCGGTCGAACATTTTGTTGATGTAATTGAAAAGGTGTTGCAGAGCAACGCACAAATCATGGTTGATGACGGTCTAGAGCTCACTATTTCTATAACGCGGGCAAGGCTTGGTGGTGCATACAGAAAGTTACATGACATCGCACATAATGATGTTATTAAGAAGAACAGATTAAATTTATACACCCCTGTTAACATTTCAAACAATCTGTGCTTCACAATTTGTCTTGCACATTATCTGAACCCTGATAAACCCCACGACACATTGGAGAAAATAGCCGCAGATATGCAGAAGCGTGTTGGTTTAACATTGCAACAGAAAATTGGGTTTAAGGATGTTTCCAAGTTTGAGAGCATGGTGGGTGTTAAAATTGTTGTCTTCTACAGAACACCCACAGGTGTTTTGCAGAAATATCAGACAAGCGAGACGCCACAATCTAAAACAGTGTTCTTATATCTTCACGATGGTCATTACCATGGTATAGTGAATCTCAAAGCATTCCTAGGCTATGCTTATGTCTGTCAGTTTTGCCATGCTGGGTATACCAATCGTTCGGATCACTCCTGTAAGTTCAGTTGTGATGTGTGTAATGACGTTGAATGTCACAAGAGACGGGGTAGATCAAAATACTGTAACGATTGCCTGAGATATTGCAAATCCGATTTTTGTTTCGAAAAACACAAACAGCCCATTTCCACAAGTAAAACAGGTGTGTTACCAGCTCCATGCGCTGTCACAAAATATTGTAAGGCGTGTAACAGACGTTATCATGTTAATGTAAAAAACCCAAAACCCCACAAATGTGTAACTGGCCGTTGTATTCATTGTAATGAGGAATTGTCACCCGATGCTAAACACGCCTGCTACATACAGCCTATTAAAGCGAAAAGATTTGATAACAAGTATATTTTCTTTGACTTTGAGACACGGTATGAAGATGACAAACATAAGGCTAACTTTGTTTGTGCTATTACATTTGATGGGGATGAATTTACAGCCGAAGGGTACGATTGTATTGACAGGCTTTTGGATAAGTTTAGACGCCCCGAGTATGTGGGGTATACATGGATGGCGCATAATGCCGCTGGATTTGACAATTTCATTCTGTTGGAACATTTTTCTAAAATGGGGGTTACGTTAAAAATTACAATGATGGGGTGTAGACTGATTTTCATGTATGACAGGTGTTTTAAGCAGCGGTACATAGACAGTTATTCTTTCATTCCGATGCGTTTGGCCAAAACAACAGCGGCCTTAAATCTGTCGACTGTTGAGAAGGGGTATTTTCCACACAAATTTAACAAACGTGAAAACAACAATTATCGTGGTCCTTATCCTGACAAGGTGTACTATGGTTATGACACTATGTCTGATAAAGACAAGGCTGTGTTTAATGAGTGGTACGATGGAGTTGGTAACAAGGTTTTTGACTTTCAAAAGGAACTGTACACTTATGGCAGAAACGATGTCATTCTACTACGTGAGGCTTGTATAAAATACCGTGAAGAGTTTATCAAATGCACGGAAATAGATCCCTTTAGCCAAACCACACTAGCATCCTGCTGTATGACTGTGTACAAGACACATTTTCTCGACAGAGACACACTAGCTCATACGCATAACAGCGCATACATTGAACAGCACAAAGCGTTTTCAAACATCTCCATCGAGTGGTTAGAATTTGTCAGGACAACCAGAAATGTTAATGTACACCATGCTTTAACCGGAGGTGAGATGATGATTGGTAAATATTATCTTGACGGTTATTATGAAAAAGACGTTGACAGGATTTGTTTAGAATTTAACAGTTGTATGCACCACGGGCACACATGTCGTTATAATCCGAATCACACACATCCTTTGTCGAACGTGCCATACGGCATTTTGAGACGACGCTTTAATGATAAAGTAGAAACACTCACCAAGACGTATGGGCTAAAAGTCGAAGTTATGTGGGAATGTGAGTGGAAAAATGCGAAGCAAAGCGATCCGCTAGTTATCGAGTTTATGTCCACATACACACACCCTGAGCGTCTCAAACCAAGGGATAGTCTGTTTGGTGGTAGAACAAATGCATACAAACTGTACCATAAGGTTAAAGATGGAGAGAAAATTCGGTACGTCGATTTCACTAGTTTATACCCATTCTGTCAGGCTCGGAAAAGCTACCCAATCGGGCACCCTCAAATTATTTTGAAAGACTTTGGACCTCTTGAAAATTACTATGGGCTAGTCAAAGCAACTGTTCATCCACCACGTGCTCTGCTTCATCCTGTCCTACCCTACCGCTGTAATGGTAAATTAATGTTCCCTCTTTGTAGAACATGTGCTGAAAAAGAGTGTCAGATCACACCCTGTCGACATAATGATGAAGAAAGGGCTCTTTCTGGTTGCTGGGTTAGCATTGAGCTGATGAAAGCTATAGAGAAGGGATATGTGGTAGTTAGGGTGGACGAGGTATGGCATTTTCCCCAGAGGTCAGAGACACTGTTTTCCGGGTATGTAAAAACATTTTTACAGTACAAACAGGAAGCTAGTGGCTACCCGGCACATGTGGTGTCAGAGGATCAGAAGAGAGCCTACATTGATGACTATTTTGAGAAGGAGGGTATCAGGTTGAATCCTGATAGAATATGTGCAAATCAGGCAATGCGAAGCATAAACAAACTCCTTCTTAATTCACTTTGGGGTCGTTTTTCCATGCGTGAGAACCTACCTGTGACCGATATGTTAAAGGATCCTGAGCAGTTTGCTAGATACATATTTGGTAATGAGTATGAGGTCACACACTTTTCATTTGTCTCGGAAGATGTTGCATTGGTTCAGTGGCGTTATGCCGATGGAAACAGTGGGCGAACGAATGACATAAATGTGTTCGTTGGTGCATTTACTACAGCACATGCACGCCTAGAGTTGTATAATATTATGGATAAATTGGGTGAGAGACTGCTTTACAGTGACACAGACAGTTTGATTTTTGTTTCAAATGACGGTGACTGGGAGCCACCCCTTGGACCATATCTAGGTGATCTTACAGATGAAATTGGCTATGGGGATTACATCACAGAGTTTTGCTCAGGGGGTCCAAAGACGTATGGGTATCGCACGGCTAGTGGTAAAACATGCATGAAAGCAAAAGGAATCACACTGAATGCTGAAAACTCAAAGGTAATCAAACTAGACACATTGATTGACCTTGTTGACAGTCACATGGTGAACAGAGATAGCGCACTACACATCCTTGCCCGTACTGACAACATTGTGCGTGATAAAAAACGCCTCACACTGAAAAACAAATCAGTTGTTAAACGTTTCAAAGTTGTGTACAACAAACGTGTGCTACTTGCTGATTTTTCAACATTACCTTACGGCTACTGAGGAAAAGGTTGGGGGTGGGGGGCAATGGATAAAACCGGTATGGGGTTAAGAGATGTTACAGGTTTTGATTTCCGACTGCAACATCCATTTTCTTGCGTAATTAGTGGTCCATCGAACTCTGGAAAAACATTTTTTGTAAAGATGTTAATTGCTAATGCTAATAATACGATATGTGATAAAATTGAGAATGTTGTGTACATCTACGACTGTTGGCAACCTCTTTATGATGAATTGTTGAAAATAAGAGACATCAAATTCGTGGAAGGAATACCCACTGCTCTAGATGATGACGAACTCCTGCCTGTGACCAAAAACAACTTGTTGATTATAGACGATGTGATGAAGGACGCTAGTAGCAACACACAGGTTGAAAAAGTGTTTACACAATATGTGCATCACCGTAACCTCAGTGCCATCTACCTGGTTCAGAATTTATTTTTCCAGGGGAAATCTAGCAGAACAATCAGTTTAAACACAAATTATCTAATTCTTTTCAAAAACCCTAGAGACAATAACCAGATTGCCATTTTGGCTAGACAGATGTATCCTGGTAACACAAAGTTTTTTCTGGAATGTTTTAAAAACGCAACAGAAAAACCCTACGGGTATCTCCTGATCGATTATAAAGCCGGAACCCCAGATTCATGTCGTCTCAGAACAGACTTGCTTTCAGAGTATCCGGCTGTTTATGTTCAGAAGAAAAGTTGAGACACAAAACCGGCAATGTCTAAAAGAATCCATAGAAACTTACCACTTTTGAAACTCTTACTTAAAGCTAAACCAGCACAGAGAGATCTCATTTTACAAACAGCGTCGGATGAGTTAATCCTAACCCTGTGTGAAGTAGCGTTGAACATACTACGTGGTACCATACCACTATCAAATTCGCAATATAAAAAATTGGAAAAGAAGAAAACGACGATAAAGCTTATTGCTGATAAAAAGATTGGTATACATAGAAAGAGGCGTACGATCAATCAAAAGGGAGGTTTTCTTCTGCCTCTCTTAAGCATTGCTGTACCTTTTATAAGCAGCCTAATCGCTTCAAGACAGCGATAGATCCAATGGAATATGCCGAGAAATTGTATTTGGTACCTCAAAGAGAGTTGGATAGATTAAAGAATGATGATACAGCGAAGCCTCTAAGGCAAACTGTTGAAAACGATTTGGACACGTCTATAAAAAATATTTTAAGCAGAACTGATTTGAACCAGCATGAAAAAGCCAAACTGTATACCTCATTGCTGCAGAGATATTTGTCATTGGTGAGGCAGGGTGAGCTTGAGACCGGCAGTTTAACATTGAGGATACCACAAGCATCCATAAACGTCAATACTACAGATACACACTACGTAGCCGATGCTGACGAGGGTGATCGGGTAGTTAAAGAGGTTTTAAAAAACGTGTCATCGAGAAGTAAAAAGAATGTCCAATACATATTGGAAAAAATGGTTAACTCACGTGATCTAGCATCTTGGAGTGAAACGGGTGAGTTTGTCTATAAAGGTACGGTCATACCTGGTTCACACATATTTGACTTGGTGAAAAGTGTCACAACACCACAGATGGTGAACCCTCATAGGAGACCTCAGGGGTGGCGTGAATTTTTGAGTGCTATTGCCAAGCTAAACATACCACTCTCTACAGTTCCAAACAGACAGGTTAAAGAGGATATCAATTCTTTTAAAAAGATAGATATACATTGTTATGACACGCCTGACAAGGATTCAGAACACCCCATATTTACATCACCTCGTTTGGATACAACACCATGGATTAAGTTTTGAATTCTAGTTGGTGTAAGGTATATTTGTATATATTCATTTGTGTTATTTTTAATTTTATTTATTTATTATTTACTTGTTTGTTTTTTCTACTTTTGGAAAAATGTATATTGTGTGTCAGAATGTAATGTTTTCATTGAAATGTAGTAATGTATAATATTTCTATCAATTTGACAAATTAAAATAAAAACGTACAAATCATAATTTGTTTTTAGCCTTGTTTATTTATCATTGTAGTACATTAACGTTTCTTTATAAACATTTCACCCATTTGGGCATGTTGTATACAGTTAAGCACGTTAGAAATACAAATACACGGTTGTAATTTTTTCACAAACAATAAAACCATATCATCATTTTTAGCTAAGTCATCAGAATATTTACAAATTACATCATCATAGTCTAAACCCCTTGACATTTGATAGAGAAAGAACACACAGTGTTGACCACATGTGACCGATGTAAAACCCTGTACTTGTTTGTTTGAAAATTGTAGACTTGTACATGTGATTCTTAAAAATTCGTAAACGGATGGTGGAAACATCTTGTTGCTTGGGCTATTACCAAAACTGTCAAAAAAACACCCAACACGATCCTCTGTTATGTACACAGCCAACCAGTGCTCGCCCGGAAGGTCTGAACTATGTGTGTTAATTATCACAGATGATGGTAATTTTTGGACCGCTCTTTTGGGTAATTGATCGCAAGCTAGCACACCAAGAAAATGTGTGTTTGCTAAAATTTTATCCATAATTGCGGATAGCTGAATGGTATTCATTTTCTCAGTAGTAATCTACCAGAATTTGTCTACGATTGGAAACCTCGATTATGCTGTCAAATATGGCATAAACTATCAAATTGATAGTGTTTGGTAATGGTTGTCTGAAACGTGTTTCCAGCCTAATGTTTCCTGACTTAATTAATGACAAATGTTGTCCACACTCTTCGTCCGGTGTGAGGTTAAAGGCGTAAAGGGTGTACCCATTCAAAAAATCCTCTCTGTCAATAGACAGAGCCCTATTCTTTAAATGCCTCCCAGAGGCTAAAGCAAGCTGGTAATACTCGCGCACAGCCGAACCCTCTAGATATTGTGGCTGTAAGGGTTTGGCAGGAAATTGTTGTCCATCCACATAGACAGCCAAGAATTCTAAGTCATAATGCTTAAATGTAAAGGGGTTTTTATCGTACGTGCCTGTAAATGCGTCATTATCAACCATACCTATCACAATAGATTTGGGTAGCGTTCCTAGAAACAAATTTTCTTGATTGGAAACACGCGTGCCTGCTGGTATAGAAAAATTTTTTAGATATACTCTATCAATTGGATATTTAGCTGTGGTGGCGAGGAGAGCCTGAGCATGACCTAGTCTTACGGCCGGGGATACAGAAACTTTTTTAACAAATAAAGAAGCGGCAAGAATGTTGATTTTGTACGCTATATCTCCACGACGCATTAGACAAAACTCGTCCTTAGCTCGGGTCATTCTGATTTTAATGTCCACACCATTTAGCATTAATTTTTCTTGAAAAAATATATCGCTGTGAATAGGTGACAACAATTCAACTACATTGCTGGCGTTTGAAAATGCAGCCCGCTTTGTCAGACCTCGATTGTTACCTGTTGGGTCAGCCACATCCATATGCCCAGACGTGTCCTTGTAAAACAGTCCGGCAGAGAAAAGTGATTCTAACGTGTGGCGGTCATAGTTGATCAAACACTCTATGATACTACGATAAGGGTATGTGTTTGAACTCTGCGAGATCAACCTATCACCCAACGAAACATCGACCTGAGAAAATATGGTGGCAGCTGGGTAGTTTATCAAACCTACAGCAGCACCATCAGCTATGTCCGTACCATCGGGTCTTGTGATTTTGATCCTTGTGAACAGAAGTGTGTTGTTTAGATCAACATAGTCTTCGCCATTTCCAGCAATGAAAAACTCCAAAGGAGCCGCGTCAGATAGGGCTGAAATAGGTGGTACTTCCACATATGTGTTTTTTTCTATAGCCGTTTGCGTCATGGGAACCGTGAACAAGTCCAGTTCTGATTTGACACATTCTTCCGACATCCCGTGTAATAGAGCCATGATTAGAAGATAGTTTTACAAATTCTTTTAACACGTTGACCTTTGCGTTGTTTACCCCGTGAGCTCCTTTGTGACACTGACCTCTTCTTACTCTTTACATTGTTTTTCTGATCACGTTGTGAACGCCTCACGCCTGGGGGTCTTTTCACAGATTTACGTTGCATCACTAGCATGCCTGAGCCATCCTGCCCGCCATCATTGCGACGCGGTTGCATTACATTACCGACGATTTCAGTAACAATGTTTTTAGCAGCTGTCTTTAGATGCGGTTTGACAATGCTGAAGCCTTTTTTCAACAGAGGCATCGCCATTCGAAAAAGGCCTCTGAAAAGACCGCCGATACCTGCACCATACATTGTTGGGCCCCCAACATATCCCGGGAGTAGACCTCCGGCCTGATTTTGATAATAGGTGACATATCGCTGGGGGTCTGCGTATGGGTTAAAAGGCTTCATTGTTTTAAAGTTGTGGAATTTGTTTCACAGGTCTGAAATGGAGTTTTGCAACTACCTTACCGTACTTAAACGGTACGTTGTGGTTTTGATCGGTCTTCACCTCTATGGCTATGTCACTGATGTGAGCTTTAGACACACGTACGTAGTGTGCTTTGTCGTATTTAATTGTGACTACCTCTTTGTTTTTTCCGGTTATTTGTACACACCGCAGTAGAGGTACAAAATAGTCACCCACAATTTGATATTCTATAATGTCGCTATATACAAATAGGGAATACGCCCCACCATACAGATCGACGGGGTGAATAGCAAATTTTTGTTCATGTGGGTCGAAAACCTCCTCATTATTAAAACCTAAAATTGATCCAAGTTTTCCATAGAATGTTAATGTTACATGTTGTTTAGCATCAACAGTAATCTTATTTATGACATCATCATAACCGAGTTTTACACCGTATTGTACGAGTTGACTGTTGATCTCAGAGAGTAGAGCTGTAATAGTTGGGTAATACCCGACACGTAGCTTGACCCGTGTGGAT
The DNA here is from genome assembly GCA_037577075.1 of Alestopetersius hilgendorfi. Taxonomy (NCBI): domain Eukaryota; kingdom Metazoa; phylum Chordata; class Actinopteri; order Characiformes; family Alestidae; genus Alestopetersius; species Alestopetersius hilgendorfi. Next base: position 10,896 of record JBBIGB010253065.1, read on the forward strand.
AACTTGGAATTTTTATCAGTGAGAATGAAAACACTGTCACTATCTTGAAAAGTATCCCATGTTCTTGGATACTGAAATTCAATTAAGCCAACCTCCCAAACACCCTTCAATATTAGTGGCCTTGCAAGCTTAGTTCTGTACTTGGAAATCTGGTTGTCTGGGTACAGAGTCTGAGACGAATTGCACGGTAGTGTCACATAAAAACCCTCATCACCCATGATGTTGTCCGAAGCAAATGAGACACAGAGTCTTTAAACACTGATTTTAAAAAGGGGGGTTATATATCAATCACATTTTTTTCAGGGAGCCAACTGTTAAATTTTGAAGGCCATCCTAACCATTTAACCAAAACCATAGGTTTCCGCCCGACTTTCTTTCTTTCTAAAATTTTCTCGACTTTAAATGTTTTATTTCTGTCAAGACTGATTTTTTGCAACTCTTCCTCATAAAAAGTACCAACTAATATATCGTCATCATAGTCTTTTAATTTGTAGACTGGCGGTATTCGGGGTATACAGTCAGATATGGTAAAAAATTCTTGTGTATAGTTTTCCTCATAACCCTTTGTGAATACACCTCTTACTTTAGAAACTCTAACAACATCGCCTTTTTTGAATTTAAATGCTACATTTTTGTCCTTTGCATCCCCTATGCCATACAATGTTTTAAACACGTTGTTTTCTTTTTCTTTGGTAACATCTACAGGTCTCATCATAATACTCCGGTGAAAACTGTTGTTGTAGGATTTGATTAAATCTGGTAAGATGTCAATATACCGCTTAGAATTGACCGCTGTTAGATACCTCCACATCCTGCTTTTAATAGTTCTATTTAAGCGTTCAACGACACTAGCCTTTAATTCACTTCCTGTGGCGAAATGCAGAATTTCATATTTACTCAGTACATTCTGAAAGTGTTTGTTGAAAAACTCTTTTCCACGATCAGTCTGTAACTTTTTAGGTACCCGGCCTTCCTTCAGAATAGATTCAAACGCACAAGCAACCTCGGGGCCTGTCTTGTTTTTTAAAATACGTACCCATGCGTATTTGCTAAAAACATCTATGCAGATCAGCATGTATTTAAAGTTGTCATTCTCCTTTGAGTACGCATTCATATCAACCAGGTCTGCTTGAAACTGTCTGTCTATACCATACACCACAACCCTATTCCTCCTATAGTTGACACGTATGGGTTTGTGAAGTGTGTAGGCATCCTCTCCAGATAACCAATCAGAGACCTGTTTATCAGACAATCGTACCCCTGTGTCTTTGAACACAGCCTGTTTTAATCTTGTTTTACCACCAAAAGACCCCTCATTGGAGGGTGTGTAGTAAACAGATTTTAGAAGGTCTGTCATGATACCTACCCAACAAATAAATGACAGTCTGTTACGATTTCACAAACATTTATTTATTTTTAACAAGATTACAAACTCACAATGCAGGGTAACAAGAAAGTCTAACATTTAACATAAAATATCATAATGTTCTTCAAACATTGTTCTGACATGCATCTTTTGACTAGGTATTTCTACCACATTGACCCCGCCATAATATCACTTCTTTTTCAACAGACCCTGCAACGTGTCATAAACAAACTGCCCACGCTGACGGTCAACAAGATTTTCCTCGATATTCCTCAGTTTCTCACAAATGTACGGTTCTTCCTCAAGTTCATAGACAAAGGCTTCCACAGCACCAAAGATCTTTTGAGTGGGCAAGTGTAGTCCATATGTCTTCAAGACCTGCACGATGACCTGCAGCACCCCAGTTTTGAACAGTCTCTCTTTTATGTCCACAATGTGCGTTTGGTAATAGTATGCGACAGGTTCGTAAAGGCAGGAATGCTGACGCTGGCTGGGGTGATCCACTTCACAACCAAAACAGCTCTCGTTCAACATCCTATTAATAACGTGTTGCAAAACGATGCACACACAGCTCTTTATAAGTTTTAAAACCTCCGGAGTTGTCATTCCATCCACATCTTCTCTGGTAGGTTGAGTGACCCCACACTCGCCTGACGGCGACAATGCTGTCGAGGTTTCGGTAGTCCTTTCACCGTACACAGGTTGCAAATCCATTTCTTTGAGACTTTTACACAAATTATCAAACAGCACACACTCTTCTGCCATCGCAACTTCATCCACTAGTAACACAGGAGTAGTCATGTCGCCTCAGAGATCGTATGGTCTATGCATGCATTACAACCTTTTTTTTTTTTAATGCTTGTAGATGAGGGGTGGTGATTCTAGATGCAACGCCCCACAGTCGCACTTAGGGTCTGAGGCGCATGTCTGAAAAAGCCGAACCTTGATATCTCTGTATCTGTCCAAAAGTTCGCTCCAGTTGAACAATCTGTCTATCTTCTTGAAAACATTGTGTAATGCATGCGCGTCTTTCCAAGGATACATCACTTTCAGGTCTTGTATTACTTTCTCCACATCAATCTCAAATCTGTCATTCACAATCGTATATTCACCACAACACATGTAAATGTAATCCTGAGGATCCCTCTCAAAACTGTTGACAAATACGTAGTAACACCTTTGATGTGTCGTGCTGTCCCACACCGCACTATAGACACTATTCAAACCAGGAACTTCGAGGTCTCTCCAAACCTTATTCCTGAACAATTTCCAATCTTTGGCAGAGAATGATAAGTGTAGTGCGTCGTCTGTTAATGCCTCACAGTCTGTATCCACGGTGTATAATTTCACACAACATTCTTCTTTGTCAAAAATATAGCCACCAACACGTCCATCAGACAAGCTCCATTCATATTCCTCCGCATCCACCACATTTTGAAGAAAACGTACCAAACTTTCAGGTTTTCTCTTTTTTGGTGCAAAGGAGATTTCAGAGTCGGTAACCCTGTTGGTGATGGGTGTGAGATCAATCCTCTTCTTATCAAAACCCCCAAAAGTGGCAGACGGTGTAGCCATTGTTGTAGATCTATTACAGAGATGTTCAGGGTATAGCAACACCAGAGCTACTTAAATCATGAAAGGAAAGGGTCATCGATAAATCACACACTACGTAATGCAATCCCGAAAAAACACACCCC
>JBBIGB010254746.1:0-12336 GCA_037577075.1 Alestopetersius hilgendorfi
AATATGGGCCAACATTTCTAAAGAATGCTTTCAGCACCTTGTTGAATCAATGCCACGTAGAATTAAGGCAGTTCTGATGGCGAAAGGGGGTCAAACACCGTATTAGTATGGTGTTCCTAATAATCCTTTAGGTGAGTGTATATATGTATGTAGTTAAAAATATTAATTACATATGCTAAGACAATGGTGAGACAAATGACCTAAGTATTTGTATAGGAGCACATTTGTATATTTGTATATATATACACACAGCTTTTTCAATCAGAAAATTCTCCCAAATAGAAAAATGTTAAAGTTATTTGCAAATGTACTGCAGGTATAAGACATATGCACAAGATGGCGCCACTTCACTAATGCTGCTCATTTAATCCTCTGTAGACTCAAAAATGACCTGATTTTCATATTTTGATTAGATCAGCAAAACTGTTTCCATTTTTTGTAATAAGGAACCCTCAAAAATGTACTTCTTTAAAATCATTTACACATGACAGAGCATCATGAAAAGTAAAATATGTCATAAGAGCACTGAAAAGTCTAAAAAACAATAACATGCAAACTTCAAATGTTATTCTTTATCCTGTTTTTAGTTTTTGTTAATCAGTTTATTCACAAACCAAAAACCGACCGTGCATGTTCTTCATTATATTATTGTTCTTGGTTGTCATCACTACTATAACTGTAACAGACAAACCTCTCCTTTTCCACAAAATCCTGTTTCTTATTTCACCTCATCAACTGAACCTGAAAACTGCCTGTTTTCTTCACCATTTTTAAGACATTGGCCTGCAGAGACCATGGAGAGGAACAAAATGTAATACAGAAGTGTGTGTGTATGTGTATGTATCTGAGAGTTGAGATACATATAGATGCTCTCATAAACCCACAAGACTTGTGACCAGTCCTGGATGTTTCTCTTCATTTTGCCCTCTTAACACTGGGATGAACTTCAGAAACACCCAAGTTAGGAAAACGCTTTTCAGAAAACTGATATATAGATGAACCCAGAAACTGGAGTGTATTTATGCATTAACACAGTTTGTGATCAGTAATCCCATATGAGGTTGTTTATTAGAAACATGTTAAGATTAGACATCATTCATTTATTTTGGAGCTTCTTTAATCTCTGAAAACTCTTCTATACAAGTGTTTACATGACTCCGATTGTATGTGTGTGTGTGTGTGTGTGTGTGGCTGGAGTGGGGCTGTAATGGGCCAGTGTTGTTTTCGATGTATTTACATCCTCAAATATAGCGCTCTGCAGGTCTCCTGTGGCAACGTCAAGGCACATCTGTTGATGCCATTACAGACGCTCTTCACCTCCTCAGCCAGTTTGAGGATTGAGTACTTTGGTTCCACTTTAACCCTTCAGGTTTTGTTTCTCATTCAGTGTTTGCGGGTCTGTAGGACGCACTGCATTATTGAGTTTTTAAGGGAACCCTGAAATCTAGAGACAAGTTTTAGGATGGATAACTTCTGATATACCAGACCAACGGTTGGCAGAACAGCTAGTTAATGGCATTAATGGCAGTGGTTTGAGTGGATTTAACATAATTTAATATTTAATTTGAAATCTAACTGCATTACACAATGAAAACTTTTTTTGCAGCAGTTCGACTGCAGCTAAACAGTACATATGTTATGATTATTGAAGTTTGCTGTAAATATTACTACAGTTTGTGTAACAGTTTACAGAGTTTAATGCAGGAATACTGGCTGCAGACCATTTGTCCTCTAACTGAGAGAAGGAAATGGGTCAACAGTGAGTTGATGGGGGTTGAGGGGAATAATTTGGTGCACATCTGGAGAAGCCATTTCCTTACATCTGGGAATGTGATCCTTTACAGAGCAGCCATGAAGGTTTCATGAAGAAAATTGTTTTTATGGACCAAAACCATGAAAATATGCAGTACATTATCACTCCTATACTGTAATATTAAAACGCTTTGCATTAAATGCTAGTGAAATATGTAGAAGGAGGTGTGCAGTACTAGATAAAAGTCCTGAGCTACCATTTTTTCTTTATTTTTTGCTTTGAATGATGCAAATGTACTATTTTCTACCAAACTGCTTTGACACACTGAATAGATAAAATGAAAGAAATGGAAACAAATGTTTTACTGCATCAGGCTGTAAAATTTCTAATGGTACAAGGTGCCTAGATAAAGGTGTTCCAACCACTCAGCATTCAGCACCACCAGTATACTGATCACCAGCAAAATATAAAGAAATGAGGGGTGTTCCAAGACTTTTGCACAGTACTGTGTATGCTTAATGGAACTGAAACCACAAACACACATACTCATGCAAGCCCACCTGTGTACATCTGTAAATGCCTTGCTTTTAATGACCACTACACACACACTGTGTTATATTTTTCCCCGTTGACCCTCACGTCTCGAGCTCTGTTCGCCCTCTGTCCAGCAGAGGTGCTGTGGAGTGGGGGGAATATGCAGAGACAGGTCTCCAGCTCCTGGAGCCACACTCTTCTCACTTGCTTGTGTGAGTGTGGATATGAGACCACTCTTGATCATGCCTGGCCATCGTTCCACTCTGTTGCAGGCTCAGCTTCTGCTGGCTGCTCTGGCCCTGCTGGCCGGTGGGTGCCTGGGCCGCTCTGACGCTCCCCGCGGGGTCTCCCTGCCTTTTGTCTTCGACCTCAAAGCCGTGTGTGATCCTCCCTGTAAACACGCTGGAATCTGCATCCGAAACAACACCTGCTTCTGCTCACGGGGATACGAGGGAGAGACCTGCCAGTATGGTGAAGTTTCCATCTTTTTTATTCGTATGTAAAAAATGTGGGAGATTATAAAGTAGTGTGAGAGAGTGTGTTGCATGGTCCCCACCAGACAGTGTCTGGTCATGTGTCCCCACCAGGTGTACAAAACGTGTGTGTGTGTGTGTTAAGTGGATCTTTCTGTTGTACAGAACAATCTAAAACATATTGAAATGTCTCCTGAGATTTTGACAGGATCGCTTGTTGATTTCAGCAAACTGCTACCCGAAGTGTAAAAACGGCGGTGAATGTCTTCGACCTGGGAAATGCAGATGTCCTGCAGGATTCGGAGGGAAATACTGTCACAAAGGTATTTTGACATACCTCAAGAGGTTCTCGACTTTCTCATTTTAACAGATGTTAAGGGCAGAAGGTTCTCATGTACAGGAGAAAACAGAGCAAGACAAAGAAGTGCAGGGATTTTCACTGCAAACATTTCATGAGGGAGTAAAGAGGGGGTGTGTGGGCAGATGGATTATTTTGTTAATGGAGTGTTTGGGTTTAACAGTGATGTGTGACGGAGGCTGCTGGAATGGTGGGGACTGCATTGCTGTAAACGGGGTGGCCAAGTGCATCTGTCCATTCAGCTGGACTGGGTCCAAATGTCAGGAAGGTACGTTCATATTACTATGTTTCAAAATCCCAAATGCACACCAATTGATTATATCAAGGACATTCCACTGACTTGTGTCATACTGTATTGGAGGAATACCAAACAGACAGATCTAAATCTAACCTCAACCTCAGCAACCAAAAGGCAATGTTTCTAAATTTGTGGTAAAAAAAACCTGCACATGTCCTTGTAATGCAAAAGGTCCCCAATTCTACTGATATTCCTGTACATTATGAAGGTCCCCACAAAGAGATAAATGCAAGGATGTAAACACACATACTCAGATTTCAGACACAAACCAGTTTCATTATTGTTAACCTAATCTTACTTATCAATTTATTGACATCCAAGATGATACTCGAGGACTCTGCTCTATACAGTTAATCCCTTATTGTTGAATTCAGAGGTCAGAAGTTTCCCCTGGACACCCCATTATAGAATCTGAATTAATGTGCCCAGATGGCATTTTGAGCATGTGGCCTGGTTTTGTTTCTACAGCAATCTGTCCGCAGGGCTGCAGGAACGGGGGCAGCTGTGTGGCCCCAGGAATCTGCAGCTGCCCAGAGGGATGGCTAGGGGGGGCCTGTCACACAGGTCAGTTCACATATATTTTGTACTTTTAGTATGTGTGGTGAATCATTCACTTGGAAAAAAAGCTTACAGCTCAATACAAGACCTGCACATGTAGTATATGTTGTTGTAATTTGTAGTACAATGCATGTGTTACTTGTCCCAGTCCTAGAATTGACCCCATGTTATGGATATTTTTGTGTTTTCCCTGCTCTACACTCCTAATGCAGTCCATGAGGAGCTTGTTAATATATGGGTTAGGTGTGTTAGATGTTCAGAATATGAATTGTGTGGGATTGGGACCCCCTGGTTTACTGTGAGAACGTTATAATGGGGGCTGCACTACAACTACTGATGTCTCCACACTCTTTTTTATGGTAACATTTTTATAGCTACGTAAAGTTCATTTATAAATGCCTTTCCCAGAGAAACGTCACAAAGCACTCTCAGAAAGAAGAATGGCCAGGGGTTATGTGGGTTGACGGCCAGTAGATGTCGTCCTTATTTCAGTTTGTGTGTGTGGGGATTTGGTTTATTGTATTCAGCTGGTTTTAATTTGGGGTTAAGTGTTTGCGTTTGATGATTGGTGGGAATGCATTTGTGTAGGGTATATATTGGTTGGGGTTTAGGATTCGGGTTGTGGGTACACCGTCATAAACTTTATGTTCTCCTAATCTCCTATGTAGTGTATGCTGGACCTCGTGCCAATTTTGGTTTCTTTGGTTTAAAAGAGAAATGGATGTGCCTCTCCGTGCCTGTTCATGTGTGAGGGAAATGGGGACGTGACATGACAAAGAAAAGCAGTATGAAAGCAGAATAAAACAGAAAAAAACAAAGACAATGGCAAATGTTTCCCAAATAAACAGTTTTTAAACAGATTGGCTGATTCATCTGACCACAGCCTGGGACTGACAGACTAAAAGACATGATTACTTCAGTCTGGTACATATAAAAGAGAGACAGCCCTGGTAAGCAGACCTCAGCACTAGTTAAGTTTGACTGTAGAAGGTCTGATCATGCAGGGCTCTGAGCATGCCTCAGCATTTCCAACTCAGCTCTGGAGATGCAGGATCTCAGTTTATACTGGTTTCTCAGGAGAAAACAGCATGGATGTCTAAGAGAATGAGGAGATGGTTGCTTTTAAGGCAATTAGCTGTAAGTTATTGGCTGAAACCATGTCAAGGACATAGAGAATGGATGGAACGATAACTTGGGAAGGTGCTGGGGTTTAAAAGAGCAACGTTGTCAGCAAATATGTGGTGTGAGATACTGTTAAGTGAATTCATAACTTGAGCAAGTAGTGAAGTGTAGTGAAGAAAATTCTGCTTTTATTCCTTAGAAACAACTGAAAGTCTGATCTCAGACCAGCATCAGGACGAGTAACATGTTTCAGTATCTAACAGTCTTTCTCTCCACAGCTGTGTGTAAGAAGCCGTGTCTAAATGGGGGGAAGTGTGTGTCTCCTGACACCTGTCGCTGTCGCACTTCGTTCTCCGGCGCCCAGTGTGAGGAGAGGAAAAAGCTCTTCTGACCTCAGCACAGGCCCCCGCTGATCACGGCTGGAGTTTCTTCCAAATGGTGCTATTATTTTGTTTGTTTATTCAACAGTGCAACTTATTTTACTTTTTTAACTCTTGTTTACATGTCTAATAGTACAAAATAAGTAGAAAAACAGATTACATCATGGTAACTAAGAAACAAAGGAACTGTGTGTGAGAAAGTGAATTTGGAGTTGTAGCGACCAATGCACTCAGAACTGTTTTATTGTTCTACATATACACATACATGTAAATCAACTCCATTATTCTAAGCCTGGTGCTGTTTTCGTATTTTTTTTTTAGTAAGGTAAGCATCAGATATAGGAGTTTATGTATGTACTGATACAGGAGTTTATATGCATAACCAGTGTCAGTATAACCAGTATGTTTTGAAACCAATAAAAAATTTATTTAAAAAAACTTCAAGGAATTCTATTTAATATACATACATGGCAGTTTTCCTATACTTTCTTCTAATTTTACAAAATGAAAACAAAATATGCAAGTAAAATACAGTATATTCCAACATTGTTCAAGAAATTGACTGATAGGCTGTACTTTGTTTTGCTCCAGGCTGTTCGAATTATAAGTCTTAACTAATTATTTACTTTTATGAATATAATAACCGATAGTAGTGTGTATTATTACAGCAAAACGTTCTGGAGTGAATATCACACGCACACACACACACACACACACACACACACACACACACTGTACTTTGTCTGAGGTCTTCAAAGCAATTTCCTCCTCTTCGTTTATCATCTGACCTGAAAATACAGATTTTAGGTTCAGTGCCAAAACTGCACTACTAGTGTCAAGAACATTAATAGGCAAGATCAATCATATAATATCAAATCAGCCAAATAATATTAAATCAGTGCATATAATGTCCATCAACTGCTGAGACACTACAGGTTAATAGGATTACTTTTTAAAAACATCATAATGATTTTTAAAAATATTGTCATTCACACAAAGAAAAAGACATGTTTGGAAAGTCTAGTTAGATGCAAGCATTTCAGTGATATATGATACATATCCATCAATACATTTTAATAGTGCTTAAGTCTCCAACAATACTGCTTAAATTTGGAAATTACGGTTAGATATGGGTGAATGTGAGCTGGGTTTAACCTTGCAGTTTAAACTAATGTCTCATTATGTTGTAAATGCATTTTTCTAAAAGAAAAAAATTGGCAGGAACCGTCCTTTCTGCCTGTAGTGTCTCCCCTTAGAGGAAGAATGAAGGACTGAGGCTTGGCTTACTTTAGTGGCACAGGTGGGTCCGCTATACCCTTGGCGGCAGTGGCAGTGGTTGGGCAGCACACACCTTCCTCCATGGAGGCACTTGTTTGTGCAGATGGCTGTAGCAGTTGTGGAGTTAATTAAAATATAATATAATAAAATATATAATACCACTCTATAGTTTGATAAGTTCTATAAGCAGTAATTAATATGCAGTAAGATATTAATTACACTTACGATTCTGGCATTGCAAGCCCTCCCATCCAGCAGGACAGTGACAGGTATTGGGACCCACACATTCGCCCCCGTTTTTACATTTCTGTAAGCACACCGCTGCATATACAACAGATTATATCAATAATTTTAAATGTATACAATGCACACATAACATCTGTATGGTATTAACTGTATAATACATTAAACTGGAAATATTTTTTCGTATAAGTTCACTCACGGATGTTGCAAATGCCACCCCGCCAACCAGAGGGACAAGAACAGGTGTTTGGACCCACACACTTCCCTTTGTTCATGCACATGGGATCACACACACCTGAACACAAACACAGGTTTTCAATGGGCTTCGATAGGACATCGAATACAAACTGGCTATCAATATAAACTGTGTTTGACAGCATAGCTCTGTTTTCCAAATACCTTTCCAAAGTCCAGAAAATAGTCATGGTACACATGAAGGTGGCATTTTAACCCTTTGAACTCGCGTATTAGAGCGTATTAGTAACATGATTTTAATGAAAAAAAAACGGTGTACAAGAGTCTAAACTGATGTTTGCTCTCCCACATGCTCATAGTTCGCTGTGCTTTCGCTCTGTGCGCCCCCAATCAGCCCCCTCCCCCTTCCACTTGGGGGTGGAAACTATCCTGAAAGTTTATGCAGATTAAAGGATTATTTTAAGACCTAATTTTTGGTCTTCATGGATGTTTGCACGTGCTGCCATTTTCAAAACCACAGTAGCAGTTATTATTCTAGCATGTTTTAAAATTACAATAACTTTGGTTCAGTGTGACACAGGAACATCAAGAACATCATGGCATCTGACACCTGAAGCATCAACACAAGCCGGGCATACTTCAATATAAGGAGTTATTTGTCATCAATTTACCATTTGTTAGCATTTGTAAACAGCAGACTCACTCTTTTGACATCTCTTGCCAGTGTAGCCTTCAGGACAGGAGCATATGTTGTTTCGCATGCACTGTCCACGGTTTTTGCAGGGTGGGTTGCACACAGCTGTAACATAGAACATGCCACTTGAGTTTAGTCACTCAAGCAAAAAGAATCATTCTTTGTAAATACAGTACTGTGTATTTATGATCTACCCCTGCAGTACCATCTGAAAAGCATCAGATTGACAATTGCTTCATTTTTCATGACCACGATTTCAAACACACTGTCAGTGCAGTAAAAGCACCAAACATGATGGGACACTATCAGAAATGGATCATTCTCTCCAAAGCCCAGATCTCAAAATTATTCAAGCAGTTTGGGATCATCTGATCAGAGATCAGAGCAAAAGGTAACTGATATCCAAAGAAGAGCTTTGGAATGTCCTTCAAGAAGCCTGGAGATCTGTTCCTGAAGATACTTAAAGAAATTAGTTCAGGATGTGAACAGTGGTCATAACTGTATTTACATGTGTGTTTATCCATATTACAGTAAATTAATATACTGACCTACAGTCTCATTTTCCAACAAAATAGAAAGAAATGAGAGGTGGCTCAAGACTTCTGCACAGTACTGTATGTGTTTAAATAACATAGTGCTTAAAATACAATTAAACTGATAGTAACAAAGATGTTTTTGTACTGTACCTATCTGGCACTGGGATCCGTAAAAGCCACTGGGACATGCACAGATGTTTGGCTTTATGCAGGTGCCTCCATTCAGACACACTGGCTTACAGTCAGCTGCAGGACAAACGAAATGCAAATGATTGTGATTAATTATTTTGCAAGGACACAGTTGACACTGGAGCACAAAACAACCATCTGTTAACACATCTATGCGCGCAAGCAGGTACCTGAGTTACATGTTGGTCCAAACCAGCCAGGCTTGCATCTACACACATCAGGAGATACACACTCACCACCATTCTCACAGTGTCTATTACACACCACTGCAGATACACAGACACAACCAAAATCAAAGCACAATAATGTTTATCAAAAACATCTAAGAAATGTGAGACTGTTCAGTAAACACTGAACTGAATCATCCACATTAGACTCAACATTTTAAAATTTAAAATTTATACTGAACTGCAGTTGATTCAAAAAGTATAGTTCTGTGCAAAAGAAACGAGTCATCCCTCATTTCTTTATATTTTGTTTTGAATATTATTATCTGAAAACCCTGTTTAATGCCAAATCATCTGGAATCATCTGCACTTTTTTCTTCTTAAGTTAGATATGCTTTGTTATGCTTGAATGATTGATGTAGGGCACTGTATGGCTTAAGAAACAAAAAGATATTCCTCTAAATCTGGTCAGGTTTAGAGACTGGACTGAAAATGAGTCTTTGAAAGTCCTTCAGGAAGTCTGGAGAACTGTTTCTCAAGATTACATTAAAAACTCAGGAAGGCCTGGCTTGTTGGAAGCACAATATAAAGAAATGAGAAGTTAGCACAGTACTATATATTTGCACAGTACTATATGTATCACAACATATTTTATGCAGCAAAACAGAAAACAGAGAGCATGAGCAACAAACAACCCACTGATTTCACAGCGTGGCCCAACATAGCCGTATGGGCAAGAGCACAGGTTTCTGGACATACAGCTGCCGCCGTTTTCACATGGTGGATCACAGTTCGCTGAAAAATAAAGCAGAGCACAGTTACTGACATGCAAAACTCTGTTAATTACACAATTCCAATTTAAATATTTCAGTATTCATACTGATATCTCTATATAAAATGATGATGGATATGATTGCCTAGTTTTGTGATTGGGTTTTAGCCTAAAATTTTATTTTTGCAATATTTGAAAAGCAGAACACCACTTGTTCAGAATTTCCATTTGACTGTTATTAACGTTACATATACAAACTCAGAAGATGTAGCTAAGTTCACTGGTTGCATTTTGATAATTAAATAAAATTTCAGTGTGAATAAATAATCAAGCCACTGAGGATCTATAATGCACCATTTGGCATCAAAAGGCTCCAAACATAATCATGCAGATGTATTAAGAAACCAGTGGATTTTCCCTTTTAATGACAGCATTTTCTCTCAGAAATTTAAAAAGAAATTAAGAGTCAAGAATGTAATGAATGTTCAGCTCACCCTCTTCACAAGTCGGGCCAGTATATCCTTCAGGGCACTCACACACATTGGGCTTCACACACTTGCCTCTGTTCTTGCAGTCAGGACGACACACAGCTGCCAGGAGAGAGGTATGAGGAGAGGGAGTATTTTGGTGTTTAGTTTGTGTAAAGGTTCTTCATAAATGTGTGCTGAAGGAAGGAAATGTGATTTACCAATGTGGCAGTTGTAGCCTGTATATCCTTCTTTACAGGAGCAGGTATTGGGCAGCGTACACTCCATGTTCTGACCACACAAGTACCGACACACCGCTGTACACACAACAAGATGCACTTTAAAACACCCCCGTCATTCATAATTGCATCAGTATTATGCAAAACTTTTTATCCACTCCTCATTTCTTTTGCTTTGAATCACCTTCTTGATGCAAAAATGCTATTTTCTGCCTGTCAGACTGTCTTCACCATATTCAGTAGATTAAATGAAAGAAATGGGAACAAATGTATTACTGACAGGCTGCAACGTGCCTAAAGATACAGAGTGTCTAGATAAGAGAGTTCCAACCATTCAGCATTCAGCACCACCAGTATACTGATCACCGCCTGATCATCTGGAATCATCTGCACCTGTTTCTTCACTGGTTCAGGCCTTAAGTTAGATGTACTTTTTCTGCTTGAATGACTCACATATGTCACTGTGTGGCTCAAACAAAACATATTCCTCTGAAACTGGTTAGGTTCAGGGACTGGACTGAAAATTAGAGACTGTGTTCCTCAAGTCTACATTAGAATACAACAAAGTCTAGATCTTTGGATGAAACGTATGAAGAAATGAGGAGTGCACCAAGACTTTTGTGTAGTACTGTGAGTTAAATATTAGCTTAACAGCAGAAATTAATCATAGTGACCATATAATAAGTTTTGCAATAAGAGCTCAGGTGAAGCTAGTATTATAGAGTAACACTGAAATTTTTCTGCACTTCTTGAACCTTATTAGATTACACAAACCTCTGCATGCGATTCCATCCCCTCTGTAACCTGAGGGGCAGCGGCCACACTTAAAGTGTCCAGTGGGAGTGGCCTCACAGGCCACGCCCTGGAAGCAGGGAGAGTCTGCACAAGTCCTGCCATCCTCAACAAGCACAGGCACAAATTCTTCCTCCTGCATTTTAGTCCCGGAAGCCTTCACACGACTGACACTCGGGTCAGTGTGGCTTAAAGAGGTTTTTCTGTCAATGGATGAAGGTCTCTTCTTGCCAGAGGGAGGTCTTTCTGCTCTAACAGAGGGTCCAGCAGCTCCTGATCCAGTGCCTGGTGTTTGCCCTACAAAATACTGAAGGTCAGAAGACCAACCTTGAGGGGCAAAAATAATGAATGCATTTCCTGAATCTTAAAAGTAATTCCTAGGATTTTCATCTTATCCGTGTCGAAGCTGCCTTCGTGACCCCGCCACCCCTCTGCTACCATCATAAAATCATCTCTACTCACGGTTTTCTGATCTTGAAGTGCAGGTTTGGCCATTGCCATAGAGTCCTGGGGGACAGGGACCACAAACATAACCAGCAGACGTGTACACGCTCTCAAAGCACTGAACTCCTGGATGGCACGGTCGACTGGAGCATGGGCTCTGAGCTACCAGTGGCAGACAGGCCAAAAACATTAACCATAGAAGGCAAGAAGAACAATGGAGAGCTTAAAAGAAAAGGACTACAGCTGCTCAAAACAATAAAGGGAACACTTAAACAACACAATGTAACTTTAAGTCAATCACACGTCTGTGAAATCAAACTGTCCACTTATGAGGCAACACTGAATGAGAGAGTGTAGACTGTAAATCAGTGTTGCCTCCTAAGTGGACAGTTTGATTTCACGGACGTGTGATTGACTCGAAGTTAAATTGTGTTGTTTAAGTGTTCCCTTTATTTTTTTGAGCAGTATATATTCATCAGGACACACTGCTGCCATACTTAACTTACAGATGTTCTTAATTAAAAGTATTTTTTTCAACACATAATTAATCAGCGGAAAAGTAATTTCAGAATAAGACTTTTCTTGGTCCAGCCTGTTTCTCCTAGACACAACTGAGCTCAGTTTAACATCAATATTAGCTTTGGCCATTTTCTCACACTTCCTAAATTCAGCTCCTCTGACAACATCTGAAAATGATCTAAGTGATCAAATTCACATCTCAAAACTACCAAAATCAGACATTAGATTGTTAAAGAGAAGAATGATTTAGACAAAGAAAAGACAGCAGAATCTTTCTCTGAGCTTTAAGTCACTTGTAAAGTTCTCCTTGTTTAATGTCTGAGGA
>JBBIGB010254957.1:0-13927 GCA_037577075.1 Alestopetersius hilgendorfi
TGCCCCATTGTTCTTCTATTTAGAATTTATTATACTGTATGAACACCCTTGGGTCACATCACTATACTGTCCCCCCCACTTTTAAATTGGCTGCTACGCCCCTGGATACAAGTTTACCTTTATATTTTCTTTAAGGGTAATGTTTTAGGCTGAGTTTGAAATTAAAGTTTTTGGGAGCATATTTGGGGGTATTTAGGGTTTACACTATGAAAATAGGCATTTTAGGCATTTTTTAACCACAATGCAACAACACGGTTTTTCACTAAACGCGGGTACTCTTGGAACATAACACCCACAAAAAGAGTAAACAAGGAATTTATGTGCAGTATAACAAGTTCCTTGTGGAAGTCCAGTATTACTTATAGTTTTAATCAGAAACCTGGTTTGATCCTTCATTAAAGGAGCTTCTGATTTAATTTCCCAAATCCATGCAACGGCTGGAGTAACCAGGAGAAAACTGGAAAACTCTTCTTCTTATCAGCTCACAAAAATATCTACTACTACTTTTTTTTTTTACTTCTTTTCTTGTTCATATGAATTTATTCTAATGTTAAACTTAAAAGACACTTAAATGATTACAAACTGAGAAAAATGGCTTTAAACAATTAGCCCAGACTTTCGCACAGTGCTGTAGATCCTGATGGACGCAGCGAAGATGAGAAACCCGGCTTGTTCATGCATCACTGACTGTGATGTTCATTATTACATCACAACATTCCACATTTATCCTTTCTGACATTCTGAAGAGGTTCAGAGGAGAAACTGGTCCAGTTTAACTCCTGCGCTGGACCTGCATCATGATATTCAGAAGCAGCACCTTTAGGATCCTTCTCCTGGTCTTTATTCTGATTGGAGGAGGGCATGCTGCACCTCTGAGCAACAGGTGTGTAAGCCAGAACATTGTGGAACTGAGAGAGAAGGCCAAACACGGGTCCTACTTTATGGTTATTTGTTGTAATCTCATTATTTAGAATCATGTTTCAATCGTTTCAATAATCCAGGATCAATAAATCTGGATGACCGGGGATGCACATCATGGGCTGTAATATCTCTCTTCTCCTTGCACTGTAGAGAGAGAGCAGAAGAAAATGCACCCCTGGAGCTGGCGTTTGACCCTGATCTTGTTAAGCATCTCACACACGGTGAGTGTTGGGTTTTTTCTCAGAGCTGTAACATGGAGCAAAGACCTATGCTGCTTTTTCCACTGTCACAAGGAATCATGTCATAGTGTGAACAAATATTATTCCTTTACATATAAGCAAACTGTATCTGAGCCATACCCAAGCTGATTGTAGTTTACTGTCTGCCCAAGACAACAACTGGGAATTCAACAAAGTACAAGTACTACTGTCTTTTTTAGACTGAAGATAAATTTCAGTGGCAGTTTTTTTTTAACACCAACAACTTTATCTTTGAAATAAAGTTGGCACAGCCGGGGGTTAGTGGTTAAGGAGATGCCCATGCAATTGCTTGTGACACCTCTTAGGTACCCTTGAGCAGGGTACTGTGCCCACACACTGCTCCCTGGGTGCCCCTTATTGGTGGCCCCTGCTTTAAATAAATGTTGGCCTAGTGGTTAAGGGGTTTGGTTTGAGATCAGAAGAGATTGGGTTCAGAATCCAGAACTGCAAGTGACACCACTGAGGTACCCTTGAGCAAGGTACTGTCCTAACACACTACTGGGTGCCCCTCATTGGTGCCAGCCCCCCTGCTTAACTTGGTGAAGGGGTTAAATGCAGAGAACTTCACATTGTTCACACTGTGTGTTCATGCGTGACTATAAGGGGCCACTTCACTTTAACACTGCGAGAAGCGCGAAGGTGAAGCAGGACATAAGTTAGTTGGGTAAGGTTTTTGTTGCATAACTAAACATTTAAAAACTCAAACAAGACTATAGATAATAAAAGACCACAATATCAAAAGCAGCTCTGGGGGATTTTTTCCCCGCTGGGACATCTACTAGAAATCAAACTGTGGTGTTGCAGTACAGAGTAGATACAACACAGGTCCTGTAGACTTCTGGAAAAGCTTCTTCGGTGAGGTCTGTTTTCTTAGGAAAGTCACCTATGCCTTTTTAATCTCC
Organism: Alestopetersius hilgendorfi; assembly: GCA_037577075.1. Taxonomy (NCBI): domain Eukaryota; kingdom Metazoa; phylum Chordata; class Actinopteri; order Characiformes; family Alestidae; genus Alestopetersius; species Alestopetersius hilgendorfi. Next base: position 2,084 of record JBBIGB010254957.1, read on the forward strand.
TTTTGTACACTTCTGTTTTACTCAGTGTTTAAAGTGAGCCAGCATTGATCTCCTATATAATCTTGACTGAGAAAGCTAACATCTTATAGCCTAAAAAGCTACTGCAGCCTCTGGTTAAAGCAGTGGTTCCCAAACTGGTTTTGGAATAAAAACCTGACCCACACATTTTAGTGATGCAGCCCCAGCTGATCCAGCACATATGATCCAGCACAAACAATCCAAGACATCTGATCCAGCACACCTGATCCAGTTCAAGATTTAAGAGCCAAAATTCAAGAGTAATTGAACTGAACTGGTTGTAAACACAGGGGATCTTTCAGGTCCAGTTTGAGAACCGTTGGGTTGTTTCATTTTCCTCTTTCTCAGCTTTCTGTGGTGACTTTACAGTGTACTTTAGCGCTTCAGTCAGCTCCAGAATGACCCAGCAGGTGGCAGCATATCAGAATAAAATAGAATGAGGTTTTCACAAATAACATTTTTGGAGAGAAACTGTTTGTTTACAGTTTTCCTCATGACAAAGCTGCTGAAACTCTTAAAAGCATTTCACTATTAGTTGACAGTAATCCTACTTGGCTTGAGTAATGTATGCGCTTACTTTAAATTATTATAGAGTGATAAGATTTGCCTTTTATGTGTAACCTTTGTCCCTGGTGCTTTTTTTCTCTTTTCCTGTGTGTTATTCACACTTCACCATTCTTACAAATTTATAATGGAATAATTAGAGTGTCTGGAATAATTCCACCATCTGGCAGCAAGAACCTGAAATAGAGCAGCATTTCTGAGCCTCAGTGGTCTGTGTAAGTGAACAGTGTTTCCTGTGTTACAGATTATGGAGTGAGGCCTGTCCCTCCTGATGTACCGTCACATCTCCTGACGGGACAGAACATCTACCAACCCAGCCTGGATGAGGAGTATTTCTAACACCCCACTAAATTTGTTTGGACTTCTGGAAGCAACTCTTTGATAGAGAAATCTTATTAAACCCAACTAGTCATAGAAAAATCGGGGGGAAAGATGATTGCTTATTCACCCCTTAACTTCGCTCACTTTCCTATAGAGCTTTAATGACTTTAATCTCTCTATGAACATAACACTATAAATACAAGGTCATTAATATATACTATATTCAGATGTGCTCACAAAATAGTAATTTAGAAATTGTAATAATAATCACAACTAAACTCAAAAGTCTCTCATTATTATTACTGCCAGTTCTAGTATCACAGTAGAGCCCAACACCATGTGTGGCTTCTGTAAACACAGTGTGCAGTTTGTCTGAACCCTAGCAAAAACAAATGCTTGGGTTTGATAAAAAATTAACACTGTTCTTAGTTGCAATAAGAATTAAATAGACTATCATAAATGTATTTTAAAAAATTAAATAGGAAAAAAGGTTTCTTTTTTGGGGGAGGTGGCATATTTGCCCCCCAATGTTAACCCCATGGCTATGGCCTTGTATAAATGGGAGTTCTGACCAGACAACCCTGTATTTCTGAAGCTAATAAAAATGCTTTCCGGGGCCAGAGCCTTACCAGTGTAATGTGTTTCAGGTTTGTAAATACAGGAGAGATCGTGTCCAAATGATACTGTACTTAATCACCGAACAGCAACAGAAGACAAAAATACATAAAAAACCTGGGGGCTGACAAGTGAAAAAGAGATATTTCGAGGCAAACCTGGAGAAACGAATCGATATATTGGCGTGACTCACCAAATTTTTCAGTACTTCAACAAATACTTTCTTGATCTCACCCCATCGGTTTCACACCCAAAAACACATTATATTGCAACTAACCAGATGTTTTACTGTGTGGAAAAACAAAAATACACTTAATTCTGGTGCCTCACATTCAAGTCCTAGACTTGCAGAGGTGGATAACTGAGGTCCAGGAAGTACAAATCCACTCCTGTTTTTTGTTTAAATTGACTGGATGCTTCTGATACTGATTTGAGTTGATCTGTGAAACCAGGAAGTTTAAACAGAATCTAGAGAGAATTTTTACTGAACCTGAATTGTCCGCCTCTGCAAGTCCATGAGGAACGTTTCCTGGATTAATGAGCTGTTAATGAGCAACAAGTCAAACACTAGCCAGATGTTGAGGAGAAACTCCAGAGGTTTATTCACCGATTCACACTGATGGTTTATTTATTGCTGCTGTAGGAGTCGAGCAGAAGGGCCCAAACAAACAATGACACCATATTTCTCCGCACATGAGGAACAGATGGAGGTTTGATTATGGAACTGGGAGGTTCTGAGATGTTCATGAAGGTGTCATGAGGTCCCAAGGTCCTGCAGAGGAGAACAAATGGGGAACAAGCTGGTGATGCATCAGCAGTCATTAATGGACAGATGTGTCATGTGTGAAGCCTGAGTGGAAATTTGTTTTAGTTGAAGCTCCAGCTTCTAGGAAATGTAATACGTGGTCAAATGTTTAGGGACAGCTAGCTTTATCCAGACCTGTAAATGGTTGTTTTTCCTTTGTCATTTTTTTTTTTTTATCAGACCTTACATGAAAAGCTTGTTTGGTGCTTTGAAATAAGGCTAAAGGCCACACCCAATTTCTCCCCAGCACTCAAACCCTGTCTTTAAAGCACTTTTGGGGCCGAAAGAGCTTCAGCTCTTGCACCAAATCATTATAACAATAAGTAAAATACAAATGAAACAAGAGGTACTAGGATCAAGCAAAATGATCTGGCAATTTATTGAAACATTATTATGCTTTCTTAAAACAAGAAAATGATCTTTGAAGTTTTTAAAAATTAGAAGATTTATTTTACAATGTCAGTTGTTCCTAAAAAAAATGTTCTTTCTTTCTGAGGTTTGCGGCTTGTTAAAATTTCATATTTGCAGTGAGTCTGTGCTCTTAACAACAATTTGTAAAAGAAAGATGTCCATCATTGCCCAAAATCTTCTCTTTATGCTAAGGACATGGTTTGATGAACACAAAGCTGAGTGAAGATGAATACACCCCCACACAGCTGCTGCAGGTCATTAAAACACTATCTTGCTTAATTAAAATAACGAGAAACAAACATTGCTCAAAATTTCAAAAGAGAGCAAAGCGTCCCCAAACTTGGACTGAATGGTGCTGGAGGCCAAGAATCCTTTCACTTTCTTTTGATCTGAAGTTTTTCAAATGGTAAAAGGGGTTTTGAGTGGATTTTCTGTTTTGGAGAAACTCGCTGTATCTGAACTGTTTACAGTTGAGGTAAACGGAACCAGACATCTACCTCTAAAAGTTTTTTCCATGAAATTTTACCATAAGCAACATCCATATAAACATTCAGAGACACATAGAGCTTCACTGGGGGTCGATAGTGAATTAAATTACTGTATTTGTGTCGGAGACGTCTGGTTCCATTCACCACCACAGTAAAGAAATCAGAGTCTCTCCAATAAACCATTTCAAACCAAACACACACCATGATTTTGTATAAATGGATTGAATTCCCCTTGAATGTGTGCATGGTTAATATGATGAGTGGGTGCTGAAATGTCCCAGAGTGGATTTTAATGCATTCTCTGTTTTAAATGACAGTTCATAGAACGATACACTGTTTCACTTCACCATCGTTAAGATGCTAAAATTAACATAAGGATCAGAATTCAAAGCCAAGGAATCTCAGAGGTTCTTTTGGAATATTCACACCACTGTAAACTCATCCGGTCCAAAACCAGGGCTTTCTCCCCCTCACACTCACACCAGCGCTTAAAAACAGTCCCCTCACACAAAAAAAACAGAGCTAGAAAAGGAGGCACTATAGGAAGGACTCTGGTGACTGCAATGGTGAGTTTGTGCTTCCCAGCCAAGTGAGTGGCCTTCAGTCCTGTCTCTGTCTCCTGACTCCGAGGTCAGGAGTGAGGAATCAGGAGTGAGGAGACAGGAGTCAAAGTCAGGGGTCAGGAGTGAGGACCCCCCTCACTCCTGACCCGACTCCTGATTCCTGACTCATTTCTGACTCCTGATTCCTCACTTCTGAATACAGATTCCTGACCCGACTCCTGATTCAGTTCTGAAAGCTCCTTTGTTGCCCTGAACCTGAACTGCTGCCCTTTTATTATTTTAAACCCAAAACAGCAGAAGGTTTGTTTGATTCGGGATCAACAGTAACCAGAAGACATATTAAATAACAAATACTGTAATCATATATTTACATCTAAACCTGCTTTAACACCTGAACACCAATAAGATGCTTTCTGAACATTCAGTTTAAAATAATTCATTCTGAATATTAATTCAACTGTAATTTTACTAGAACTTTAATACGGCTTTATTAAATAATACCAATTTATTAGAAACATATTATAAACATTCATTTTACCAGAATAGTACTGGAATGCCATCATGGACATAAATGTACAACTACGTTATACGGGATTTTACTTTTATGAAGAATATATTCTGAATAATAATTTTACCAGAATCTCACTGGAATTTTTACCATGATTATTCATTTGATATCCCAATGTTATTTGTTAGAAATGTATTAAAATAATAATTGTATTATTTTATTCAGGAACCTTTTCTGAATTGTAATTTCACATGAACATTTCACAAATGCTATTCCAAATATTCATTATTACATTTTTATCCTGGATACTGTTATTATGAGAAATGTGTTTTGAATAGTAATGTTATTCAAAACTGTTCTGGATTTGATTAATATTGTAATTTTAGGTTGCATCTTTATTTAACCACCTGATTTATTTATTACCTGGTGCTGAACTGTAGATTGATCCCGGGACGGTCAGGAGTGACGCCAAAAAACCACCATAACTGATCATGCCGGGCCGAGTCAGTCGAGTGGAGTCCAGAACTGTCAGCCCTCACTGAGTTTCTTAAAACCGAAGAGAAACATCTGAATTTCCTCCTTTATAGAGACAATTAACCTGAAGGCCACTGCTGAGGACACCTTGCTTTCAAAAACGCTTTAATAGAAATGTTGTGTTTTTGTCAGTTTTGCAGTAAGTTATCATAATTAAAGCCTGATCGGGTTTTAACACACATGTAAATGTTTGTGACTAAAACTTCATACATAAACAGTACTGTGCAAAAGTCTTGAGCCCCCTTATTTCTTTATGTTTTGTGTTGAATCACCTTGTTGATGCAAAAATAAAGAAAGAAATAAGAACAAATGTTTTACTATGACAGCCTGCAAAGTTCCTAAAGATACAAGGAGACTAGGTAAAGGTTTTCTAAACACAAAAATTCATATGTAGGTCACTGTGGCTTAACAAACAAAAACATTCCTCAGAAACTGGTCAGTTTCAGGGACTGAACTGAAAATGAGAGACTGGCAAATTATTCCTCAAAATGACATTAAAAATACAAAATAGTCTGGATCTTTGGAAGGAAAATATAAACAAATTAGGGAGGACCTTACACTTTTGTGCAGTATTGTATATATAAATATAAATAATCTTCTAAAAAAAACTTGCCCATTTCTACTGAAACATTTTGAAAAGCTGGGTGTCCTCAGTTAGCGTGTCTGTGGGCTGAGATTCTCCACACTAAAATGACAAGGCAGCACATTAAGCTGAACTGAGCTGAAGTGATATTTAGCCTTTACTGCAAGCTGAGCTCTGTAGTATCTAGAACACTGCGGGGGGTGGGAGGGAGGTGAGACACCAGATGAGGACGTGAAAAGGCTTCTGTGTTTATAATCCAACCACACTGTTTTATCGTCAGAGAGCTGTTCTAGTAGCAGGTGCTGCAGAATGATGGAACATTATATTTTACAGTGTAGAAATGTCTGTATTCCACTCCTCCCGGAGCCTCAGTAGCATGAGGGAGCTGTAAAACATCTCCCTTTTACTCCAGACCAGGTTTTATGATGGAGAACCACCTCCACCATCACGTCTTCATGGCCAGCTCAGTGTTCGAGTTCTCCATCGGCCTGCTCGCTCAAAACCAGACCTCGTATTTAAGTTCTCTCTTTTCCGAAACGTCAGAAAGGTGCTGCATCTTCATCTGTTTTTGTTTTAGTCTGATAGATTAGTGTTTGGATTATGTTTATGCACGTCCGTCATGCAGCATATTTATAATACACATCGCTGTACATCTGTACATGGCCACTAAAGGGCAGGAAGGGGTTTATTCCAGATAAATGTCCTCCGTCGGGCACGAAACCTCCACAAATTCTTTATAATACATCTGGAAGGCTCTCCTGTGGGAGGAGAGAGCAGCAGAACATGAGTGAAGACAGCCTTACCTGATGTAAACATAATTTAAGGAAATAAATAGTGGATAAGTGTATATGTGTATAGTGTATAAGATTGTTTGTAAGTATTATATACATTACATTTAATATATAGACCATAACTTTAATATAACTAGTATAATATTATAAAATGTACAAAGTGTATATATTGTACTGTACAGTATATACTGTATTATTTAATAATGTATCCAGGGAAAACCAATATAAAAATCTCGTTTAAATATGTGTGTGAATAAACCAGATGGAGCACAAAGTAGGGGGCGCTGGTGAGCAAGTCAACATTGATAAAAAACTGAGTGATACTTTTTTAATGATCAACACAAAGTGAATGTCAGTCACTGAAGGGAGACCTGATTTATCTCTTCAAAACCATGAGGCTTTGTGGCTAAATAATGTGTCACTACAGACCACGGGTTAAAAGCTCCTGTCCTGGAGGGCCTGTATCCAGCACACATTCACTAAACCTGGCAATTAACTGGCGAGGTGAACCAGGTGTATCTGAGCAGGGAAATCACCAAAACATTTACATTTACATTATTTATCAGACGCTTTTATCCAAAGCGACTTCCATTCCCTACCTACAGGGGACAGTCTCCCTGGAGCAACTTGGGGTTAAGGGTCTTGCTCAGCAGTGGTGGTGCTGAAGGTAGGATTCAAACCTGTGACCTCTTGGTCCAGAGGCAAGTATCCTACCCCCTGAGCTACCTCCACTCCACTTCATTCATTCAAAAGATGTGCCTCATATTTATATCCTGGAATATGGAAGGGCCCACCCACTGGTAGCGATACCAATTCTTAAAAATTGGATGAAATGAAAGAACCACCCAGGACTGCTTGCCTGTAATCGATATGTGTGACTTTGAACCTTTAAATGATATAAAGATTGTATAAGGGTTAAAGGCTACTCCTGTACATCCAACCCAGAAACTAATTAGGTTAGCGTTATTTTAAAAGTTCATTTCAGCCGAGTAGGAAATCAGTATAGAAAACACTGTAATGGGGTCGAACTGCCCCACTTCATTCAGGGCATTCTCCACTCTGATTGATGTTTCAAATTTTTATGCTAAGATTGTTCTCTGGGTTTTACCAATTATATGGCTACAAGGTGAACTGGAATAGGTCACTCTTCATGTAACCCCAGACACACACACACACACACACATACACAGACACAGACACTTCACCAGGGAAGTGTTTACTGGAGTGAAGAAGACAGTGCTGCATGCATGATTGACTCTTGAAAGCCATCAGAGCATGAGTACAATTTCTGATGAAAGAATCTTACTACAAGAGGCTTGTGCCAGCATACAATAAAATTGTGCACACAAAAAAAACAGTCACACTTAAGCTGCTGTACTGACACTACACTGGCCTTTGATGATGAGTTTTATTTGATTTTCTGAACCATTTTCTTACTTTATCAATGCTGTGAATATAAATACGGATTCCTCACAGGTGTGCAGCACAGGTTGCATTGCAGGATATATGGCTTTTACTCCTCAACCAGATATCGGAAGGTGAGAAATGCATTGTAATCAAGTGTTTGTTCAATTTCTGTGTTACGCCCAGACACTCTGTTCTCAAGCACAATGTAAAATCAACATACATTTCAGAATTTTTCCTTTTACAGCTAATAATAAGTACAAGGCTAGCAATGACAGCAATGACCAGGAAAAGTAGTGACCGGTCTATGAACAATCAAAAGCCAAAATAAGCAACTCCTAGTATGCGCAAGTACACATGAACAGATCTGGGCGGTAATGATGGCTAAATCCAGAATATTCTGCACTTACTGCACACGGCAGCTGGTGGCCTGGTGGTTAGGGAGTTGTCTCTGCGATTAAAAGGTTGTGGGTTCAAATCTCAGGACTGCCAGTGGCACTACTGAGGTTCCCTTGAGCAAGACACCATCCTCCTACACTGCTCCCAGGATGCCATCGCTGGCTGCTCTCTGCTTCACTTGGTTGAATGGGTTAAATGCTGTGCTGTGGTGTGTTCACACGTGACAAATGGTTCATTTTCATTCATTTTAAAGGCGTACACTAACATGCTCCATTAAAACACATACAAAACATGTCATATTGAAGATACATTTGGAATACATTTACACTACATATTGAGAAGGCAGATGGGAAAAAAACACTGCTCCCACAATCCTCTGAGCAGGACTGCTGCCTGAATAAGCAAATTATTTGCCATAAAATCTTGGAGATTTTATTATAAATAGTTTTTATATATTATAAATTATAAATAGTTATAAATAAAACAGCCATTTATGCATAGATAAACAACAGACTCATTGCAGTACTCCATTATTCTATTCAGGGTTTAGCAGCAAGTTGAGTGTGTTTAAAAATCATGTTTTATTTACCCAGTGTTTTCTAATAAAACAGACATTAGTATTTTCCTAAAAAAGAAGACACACAGTTACTGTATTCTGAATATGGCCTTTTCAAAATGCTACACAGACTGAATACAAATACATATCTGTGTTCTGATGAGTAATAATATGTAATAATCCTTTAGGTGTGTAGTGTCAGGACCAGCGGTCTGTAATGTAAAAGGAGCATTTGTGTTTCATTGTTATTAGACATTCAATCAGAGACCCCGTGATCAGAACACCCACGTTAAGCAATGCTAATCTTTTACAATATAAATTCATGACCTCAACTATCCTTTCAGCTCAGTGTGAGACTCTATGTACATAGATTACCATAAATTAATCTTTGCTGAGGCCACAAGGGCATAGCAAAGTCTTGGGAATGATCCACAAAGCTATGAAAAGTAGCTATGTTCCACACACACAGATCATGGCTCATTTGGCCGTTTGTCGCCGTCACCACTAAGAGTCTTCCAGAGAACTGTGCAGAATATGCCAGCACTGGGTAGACAGACTTAGCTTTATTTGGATCTCAATCTATATTACTGCCAATCCAACTTATTTATACATTTGGCAGATTAAACGTAACCAGGTTTGATCATGTTATGCATGTAGATGAAAGTCACATGAGTAGCTGAAGGTCTCTTATTGCTGTAGAGTGCAGTGGTTGCCCAGACAAGGGATCGAACTTCAGTCTGCTCTGTGAAGAGCAGCTGTGTTCCCCACTAGAGTACTCAAAGTGATTGTGAAAGTGAAGAAATCTGAACACAAAATGGCAGACAGACACATTACACTTGTGTACAATTATGTATTTACATGTTTTTTTTACTATACATTTGTCACACATGAACAAAGAACAGCACACAGTGTGAAGAGCATGAAATTCTTTCTCTGCGTTTAACCCATTCACAAAGTGAAGCAGTGGGCGGCCACGAACACAGTGCCAGGGGAGCAGTATGTGAGGATGGTACCTTGCTCAAGAATACCTCAGTGGTGCTATTAGCAGTCTTGGGATTCAAATTCTTTAATTTACCCCTGAAAATTCACCAAACTCCTTAGTTGGAATTAAGTGTCCATTCATTTGTGAATCTGACCACTTAATTTGACCTTAAAATTAGATTTCAGGCATGAGTGTGAAACCACTTAATCTTACATTTAACGTTCTATTGTTTAAGGGGCAATTTTGAATAAGTAAGGAGAAAATTAAGACGTTTTACCCCTTAATCAGCCTTAATCTGTGCACTTTTCCCCTAAAATTTCCTTCATTTCCTATTTGGGAAAATTCCTATTTGGGAAATTTGACGCATTTTAAGGGGTAAAATTAAGGCGTTAGGTTTTGTAGTGTAAGGTGCTTAAAAGATTTAATTCAGGGTGACTTCATTTATAGGTAATGTAAGAAAATAATATTAAATCTTATCTGTATACGCATATCAGTGGCGGCTTCTATAAGACTACAGGTGAAACAATGTTTCACCAAGAAAAATAATACAAAAAAACCTTCATAACTATCACTTTTTTATATTTAAATGTAAATCCTCTCAGACCCTGTCGGCTTGTGGATTTTCGAGTTTTCATTGGACTCTAATTCAATTTACTCTGGTAAATAAGTCCCAGCCCTGAAACAAGGGACTACGTACTGTCATAGGGTAGTTCTCCACTTCAATGGAGACATAACACTGTGGCCTATAACCATCTTTTAAATAAGTTTTCATTTCGTTCTATTTTATGTACTGAGCACTGAATTTGAGACTGAAGCTTCATACATAACAAAACGCGTAACATACTATTTACTAGTATTGATTAATAATATTTCTTTTTATTTCATATTTTATTATTTGTCTACGAGTACAGGAAGGGTATTAGCCTTGTTTGTAAGATATGCACAATAAAATACTTTTTATATTTTGTAGTGATTTAACACTAACTATGAGGAGATTGAGGGAAGAGCAGGAGAGAGGATACATCAAAATGTGAGGCAGCAAAAGCAGAACGTGGAGGTTTTGTTACGTTTACAGAACTGTAGCTTCATCTGACAGGTAAATAAGACACAAACTCACAATAAATACTAGTAAATAATATGTTACGCGTTTTGTTATGTATAAAACTTCAGTCTCACACTCAAGGTCAGTGCTCAGTACATGAAGTAGAATGAAGTGAAAACAAAGGCGGTGATTAGCCACAGTGTTATGTCAGTCACTTTGAAGAGGAGAACTACCGTATTGTGGCGTGCAGGAGGATTCTAAGTGGCCGTGACAGTATTACTGTAGACAGTCACTTGTTTCACAGGTGGGTCTGAGAAGATTTACATTGAAATGTTCACACCAATAAAAAAGTGATAGTTATGAAGAATTTTTTTTGTATTATTTTTGCTTTATTGATTCCCAGCCCTGGTTACAGTGTGATTAGTTTCAACCTGTAACTGACGAGCTCTAAAAGGGCTGACATTTAGTCAGATTTGTGAGTAACAGTTATATTAATAACAGTCATGTATTTCACAAATTTTATTTTTCTGCCTGATCTAAATATCAAAGAGATGGCAAGGTTTATTCAAAAGGAAATAATTAAGATTCTTTACATGGAATGAGGTCACTTACTCAAAAAACTTTATATTAGCTTCCTGCAGCTCCCTAAATCTTTCAATATAACAAAAATAGCCTTCCTGTCCAGTAGTTGTTGTTTTTATTATTTATTTATTTTAGTTTGCAAGCGATATATAATAATTTCATTATAAGGTCAATGGGAGAGAAAATGGCCCCCATACGGTAATCATGTTACTGATAGAAGTCTCTTTAAAGAAAGAAATCTTCACATATATTCATTAATTGTCAATGATCTTCACTGATCTTTTTATTGGTGGAACAAATATTTGAGCGGAACTATGTGTAGAAATGGACCGTTGTGAGGGGGGCTTTAAAGCGGTGACGCCGGAAGTCTGAGGAATGACATCTGAGGACGGGTGGTGTGAGTGGAGATGTTTTACTAGAGACTTTCTGATTAACTGAGGAAACATGGCTTCGTGGACCTGCTGCCTTCTCCGAGTCGGCAATAAACTGCTTAGCGACGCGCCTGGTGCTGTTCACAGAGCGGTAGCTTCATCTGACAGGTAAATAAGACACAAACTCGCAATCTGACCTGAAATCAGCCAACTCGACCAGACACTCACTCACACTCACACTCACACTCAGCCTCAAACTCAGACACTCACACTCAGACACTCACACTCAGCCTCAGACACTCACACT
>JBBIGB010255165.1:0-13923 GCA_037577075.1 Alestopetersius hilgendorfi
CTTTTCCTACAGGGTTAATGTAACATGCACATTCCAACACAGAGCAAGACTCACAGCACTTACAGCACATTTGAAAATTCCAGGTAACACAGACCCTGGCCCACAATGGCAGAAGAACAAAGAAAAACCAGAAGCCCCCCCTGGGTTCCTACTTCCTCCTTCCTTATTCCTTTCCAGCATTCGGTCAGCCAATAGGAGACCGCTCCGCCCCCAAAACCTGCAGCAGAGAAAGAGAGAGAGAGAGAGAGAGAGAGAGAGAGAGACCTACTCTAAGGTCATAACATACCACACTAAAGCATTCGTCTCAAGAACTTTGAGCTCTGCAGAATTCAAGAACCCTCAAATAGAAAAAGAGGCCCTTGGTATAGTATTTGGAATTAAGAAATTAAACCAGTACCTATTTGGACAGAGGTTTGTTTTGTTGACTGACCACAAACCTTTAGCATCCACCTTTGGACCTCACACAAGTATTCCATCACTAGCAACAAGCAGACTGCAACGCAGGGCACTCATCTTGAGTGTGCATGATTACAAAATCAAATAAATGCTAACGGTTTATCTCAACTTCCATTGCCTACACCTTCAGCTAGTCAGCAGAACATTATTTACTTTAACATGGAGGAAAATCCTTCAGTTACTGCCCACCAGCTCAAGAGAGAACCTAGAGTTGACAGGGTGATGCGAGTAGATGTCACAGTTCATGTCTCAAAAGATGAAATATTTTCTGCTCGTTAATGGAGTGCTTATCCATCCATAAACGGAATGACCAAATACATGGTCCAAAATGTGAAACATTCACTCAAGGCACCAAATAGGAACTGGCTATATTTTGACTGCAGCATCAAAACACACCTCATTCAACTACCTTTCCTTTTCATGAAACACTAACTGCTAAACTTTCTGTCTAAATATTCTGCCCTTGTAAATTCTGTGTTGTTGGGCAGCTGGTAGCCTAGTGGTTAGGGCATTCGCCCTGTGATCAGGAAGTCGTGGGTTCGATTCTCAAGACCGCTAGGTACCCTGAGCAAGGTACTGTCTCCACACATTGCTCACTGTGTTCGTAGCTGCTCACTGTGTCTCTTGGCAAATGGGTTAAATGCAGAGGATGTATTTTGTGCTGTTCACTCTGTGTGCTGTGGTGTGTTCACGTATGACCAAATTGTCACTTTCACTTAAAAACTTCAACGCCAGCCTTCGATGTCCTTCCCATGGTTTCTTTAGCCCACCCTGTCACTGTGAAGGTTTTGGATGGGAAACTGGTCTGCAGTGCGACTTTCACCCAAGTCACCATTCCACTTTGGCCATCTCCCCAGACCATACCAAGAATAGTCAATTCTTAGTTCTGACTAACTCTCTGCAACAAACAATTTTAGGGTTGCAGTGGTCATACCGACTGCAACCCTACATTTATTAGGGTTAGACTAGGATACTGTAAAAATTCAACATTGGTCCTTTTGATGTAAACATACCTGTCTAAGTAACTTCATGCACTACTATTGAAAACCCACACACTCATCTGCCTGTACACATTTCCCTGAATATGTAACAATGACTGAAGTTTTTAGTGCTTTCAGAGAGTCCTGTCTCTCTCAACACTGACTCTGGGACAGCGCTGTCGAAGTCCTGCCCAGAGCCATGACTCTTCAATCTCATATTTACCATCTTTTATAGCCTTAAATGTGCCACTTTTGTCACACATGAACACACTGCAAGTTTGTTAATTCTGATAAAAGGATGGCAAACACTTCCCCTCGGGCTTAGCACAGTCACAATGAGGTCTCCTGCCCATTACATGATGCCTTATGGATTGATAAATGCCACCTCTGTCTTCCAGTCTTTCCTGAATGTGATATACTAAATAACTTCATTATTATCATTGTTAGACAAATCCTCCCTCACTTGTTTAATCAGAGGTTGGGCGTGAAGAAAAAGCAGCTCACCAAAAGAGCAGCATTAGAGGAGTGGTGATGCCGGCTGGAGGGGACAAAGCAGGCCTTTCAGGTGCTGGTGGTCAGTATCTCAAATCCATTAGACAGGCCAAATGCTTAAACTCAGGCGCAATGGTCACTGCTTTCACAAACTATAGACATTATCAAACAAAAGTATTGGTAGCTGACTCTTGCCTCGGGGCAGGTAGAATTTTCTTTTATGTTGCGTTTTCCATTGCTGATCCATCAATTGCTTGTGTGTGCGCACACTCACTTTCTTCTTGTTCTCACCAAGGATTACTATCTGAGCAGAAACCGGCATTGCACCATCTATAGGATTGGCAAACTCCTATCCAGTTAAACTATTAAACTCTACAAAAGAACAAATATGAATTGATTTTGTGTCCTGTATGAATTGATTTTGAATCTTTTGTGAATTGATTTTTTTGCACACCCCTAGTCAATACAGATTCTATTGGTTTTAATTTAACAGTTTTATTATTATTCCTAGATTGCAGGTTTTTTTCTAATTGACCATGATGCTACTTTTCATCATCTTTCTTTACTTGTATTTACAAGTATTTATTATGTACATAGTTCCTTTTTATATACGTTATGCAAACTTCCAAGACGTGTATATTAATGAATTAATGATGCTGCCACAGATAGGTTACAGTGTCTCCAGCTTTTTGGCTAAGACTACCACAGCTCTTTACATTAAATTAATTGTGATACAGATAACACAAGATAATATAAGATACGATAAGATAAGAAACTAAATAGAATGAAAATGAAAAATAAAGATAATTCAGCAATGAGCAGAGCTGCTGTAACAGGCTGCCACTCACTGGGGGGCCGGAACTGAGCCTATATGCATGTTGGCAAAAATCCGCTGCTGGATATAATAGCTTTCCAAATCTATAGGGTAATTAGGCCTATACACATGATTCTGTATTTATAGCTGGAATACAAACCTGCATCTGCTTAGAGCAATGAAATATCTAGAGACGAAGCTGCCAAGGAGCGCTGTTGGATTTGGATGTAAAAGGTAGCACTCCAGGGCAACAAAGAGCAGTGTGCCGGCTGGCTCTGGTAAGGTGCTGCAGGTTCTCTGGGAGAAACAATTAATGGCCTGAAAATATCCTCTGGTGTCCCAAGAAACATGCTTGCGGCTGTCGATGACATGAATGTGATATCCAGGTTTTGTTGAAGCGCTGTTGTAACAACAGCCCCGTGGCAACCTTCTGGGCACCAAATAGCATAGTGGCAGGATAGTTCTGCCAAACAGAAAAGAGGACAGTACCAGTGACTGGACTTGCCAACTCTGGCCCTTCTTCTTTCCCTGGTGAACCCTGTCATTGCTGAGAAAGGATGCTATCAGGCAAACTGATAGTTGTGCAGGATAAAGTGTGGTTTTAGACAATTATAGAACGCAAATATCTGGCACCATTCTAGAATATTCTAGAGCCCTAGGGTCTGGCTCATAGTTGCAGATGTGTGCTCTAGGACCTAGGGCACAGAGTGGGACACAAAAGGCAGCACATATGAAAAGGGACAGAATCGGTACAGAGGTAAGCTTTAGTATACCGGCAATGATGTCAACCCAGAAAATTAGGTGATGCTCTCTGATGTACCATGCACCAATGATCCTGTATTCTCCATGTTTTCCGGTGCGATGGGTTGCATAGTATCGGTCTGACATATGTGCATGCCTGCTGGGAACAGGGAAGAGGACAACATTCTCCACTACTGCTGGCAACTAATTTTACCTCTTCAATGAGTAACAGTAATCAAAATGGTCTGATAGTCTTTCTCTGACTAAATCGTGTCAATGGCCCATGATGAGGCTGAGCCGGTAAGACTTAAAAGAGGAACATTTAGAGATGCCAAGTGTCATCTGTCATGTTTGTATCTGTATACTGTATATAAATGAGATGTCATGATATTCTAACTTTAAAGGACTAGTTGTATGGTGTATTGTCTATAAGTTAAGGACATCCTTAAACTGAATGGGTAACATTAATAGACGCTTTGCCATTTTGAGTAGACTGCTGCCAAGTCATTGCTTCATCTCTGATATGGTTTGAGCTCGTTATTGCAGGGCTCCAGATGTTGACTAAAATGGTCGCCAAAGTGACTAGATTATTTATTTTGCGAATATTTTTTTCATTTCAGTAGTCAATGGCGATTGTCTCACACAATCAAGAGAAATTAAAATAATTTAAATACAACTAAAATGACAATTATAATAACTTATAATTATGTGTAGATGTGCTCAACTCGAGTCTGCTGTGCCTACTGCACTATCATGCGATTATGGTGAGGCTTGATCGAGAACTAGTAATTTCAAGTCATATTATTTAGATCAGATCACCAAGGAGATCCAACTCTTTCCCCACATGGCTCTTCATTTTACCAAAGTTTTTCAAAGAACTTGTTTGTGACTGCCACAACTCTGTCGAAAGCAGTTTTGAGAGATTCACACGAACTGTTGCAACCTGTTGGTTTTACTTTGCCAAAAATTTAGTCCTTGCAGTATTTTTTGTTTCGTTTTAAGGCTCTTGACATGAGGTAAGACTGGAGACAAAATGTGCTGTGAAAAAAAAAAAGAGAGACAACTCTGTGGCAGGCCTAACCTTCACTACAACAGGTAACAGAGATCAACACCACAGCAAAAAATACTGTAATAATTGCTTTTTTACTGTAATACTGTAAAGTTAAAAAAAAAAAAACACTCTTGGCAGGTCACCAGTCTGTGATAGGGCAGACACTTAGACAAACACAATCATGCACACAGTCAGTTCACCTGCAGGCATCTCCAGTTATCTCCAGTTTGCCTGATGTGACTGTAGAAGGAAACCGGAGTGCCTGGTGAACCAAACGCCACACAGAAAAGACCTTCATCTGCTTGTCTGGGAATCGAATCCTGGACCTTCTTGCTGTGAGGTGAAATATTTGAACGTGAATTTTATGCTTATTTTTTTGCTTATGTTAAGTTTAAAGAAACACCACATAATTTTTCTAAACTTTTCTCAGAGGTATTTGTTATACAAAGTTGGTTTTACAGTTTTTTTTTAGATTGATTCTGTTCTATTTCAAACTCTGTAAAGACTAAAATTATTACTTGGTATGCAGCTAGAGCCAAAATAAAATGGTTTGAGGTTCAAGGAATGACACCAGTAATAAGAAAATTCTTAATTCAGGCAAGATGGGTGGGAAATGAAAGGGTTCACTTATTATAGATCTCTTCTGAACAGCAACTTGGTGAGTTGTACTCGTTCTCTCTCTCTCACAGGTGTTCTTGGCTGGTGCATTGGAAGGCGTGCTGTGCTCAATGATTTATGCAATGTGACTGAACACAGGAAAGGAATGAAACTCATCCATGCTGCAGGAGAAACAACAGCCACCTGCTTCAGTTTAGCTAGAAAATATCTATGTAGAACGTTTATTATTTACCAAATCAGATATCCTCGAGCTGCGACTTAAGATGCTCCTGCTTGGCATTAAAAATTGAGCTGGATGTATTTGGACACACTGTCAAACTAAATATCAGATATTTGCAGTGGTTATCATTCTAATTAATTCTGTTGTTTTTATTGCAGCATTATAGGAAATTATTGTGTCATTTCATGTTACAGGTAACAAAACAATGATTCAGTATATAATTTATAATTATGATTAATATTACATTAATTATGTAATTACTGTATTATTTACAATGAGTTTTGGTCACATTTTCATTACATGTTAGCCTTTTCTTATTGAATAATTAATTGCTTACTCATTAAAAATTAAATTTCTGATAGTTTAGTTCTGTTGTTTGTAATTTATATTTACACAATGTGTATTCACTGCTGCTTATTACACTGATAAAGAACTGAATTTAATCTTGTGGAAAAGCATCATTTCTAGTACTGTTGATTATCTGTTATCTAATCAAGTCATTTTTCATTACATTTCCTTTTCATCATTTTTCATTACATTGTTCTTCCCTTAAATGGAACACAATTTTTGTGCTTTACTGGATATTATTCACATGTCCAGCTGCCTCACTGTGCTCAAGGCTGTCTACACTGTGTCAGTAATGGCTGTTCTTATTATTCATCATTAATTAATCACTGTCACAACAAACCTTTATCTTCATTTTGGTCATTATGTACACAGTCGGAAAACATCAGATGCCCTTTATATCATGTAAAACATTGCATGGCCTAATCCAATTGGGTAATGGTTCAAAAGGACTTGGAAAGAAGACTTTTACCAAAATCTCCTGTTAAACATTTTATTTATCCTGTAAATGTAATGTTTTAGAAGAAGAAAGTTTTGTTGCAGCAGTGAAGAATGACAGTTATGCAGCCCTCCAGGTAAAGTGATGGCCACCACTAATTATACAAAAACATATTGATTGATAATGTGTATGTGTATATAGTCTCCACTTTACAGGTTAAATGGGGCAGCTGAATATGTGGAGGCAAGGAAAAATGTCCAGTAAAGGACTGTTTTATACTAAATAATGTATGGTGGAGGAAAAATGTAATGCAAGGTAGGTCAATGAATTAACAGAAAATTATTAAAAGTAATGTATAAACATTTGTTCTCATATTATTTCTCCACATGATTAGAAAAATATCAGTTCTTTATCAATGTAATAAGCACTTGTTACCACACAGTTAATGAGTAAAAAATGAATGATAAACTAAACTAATCAGTTAACAGTACTTACTCAAATGTAACTTAACCAGTTACAAAGTAATAACAGATACTATCTATTACATATATAATGGCAAATGAGTGAAGTGTTGTCAGTTGTGTTCTTACCTCTTTCAGTATTATATACACATGAGACAATTTTTGCATTTTCTTTCCATCACTATAATAAAAAGCAGACAATACAGAAAAAAAACAACAATAGTTTATTTGTAACCTTACTTTGTGTATGAACTACAAACTCTGGTTTCTATAATTGACCTTCATCTTTTTTTTTTAAAGGTCATGAAAGTATGTTTACATGAAAATCAATTCTGTAGTCTTTTACCACATTTCTCACTCTTTTTCTTCTTTTAGAACAGGTTGGCACATGTAAAATTAAATCAGTTTTTTTATACATTTTTTGCTTTATTTTCAAAATCTTTTATATAAATCTACCACTAGAACAGCATTCCTTCTCAGAGAAGAAGAAAAGAATTATGTGGAACAGAGAGAAAATGTCTCGCTCCTTCTTCAGTCCAAAGCAAAAGATGCTTACATAATGAGACAGAAGAAGTAAAAAAAAAAGCCATCACACAAGAATTCACCATAGAGCTCTTTAGAAAGAACTAAAAAGGAATAAAAGCACAGTTTTAGGACAAAAGGGACAAAGACTTTTCCAATAAATGGGGTTCTAAGACAATGATTTAAGTTTCCCAGTCAACAAACAAAACAAAATGCCGATGAAGCACACAAACAATGACGTAGTTTACCACTCAATGCATTACCAGGAGCTTGTTATTTCCTAATTTCATAATCTCTCTGGAATTTTTAGAGTAGAACTTAAAAAGAGGAACAATCTCGCTTTTGTAAATGCCTTTCTACAATTGCTTTCTTTTAAAACTAGCTCTAGGGTGGTGGGCTAGACCTTACTATCTGGGATTGTCTAAACTGACGTTCCAGTGGAACTGACAGCCCGTGTGTGTGTGTGTGTGTGTGTGTGTGTGTGTGTGTGTGTGTGTGCTGGTAGAAATGCTTGTGTTACAAACACTTGTCTGTCTCTGAAGACTGATCAAAGCTATGATCAAAGCTGTAGATCTTTGTTGTGAAATATTATTTTGAGCCAAGATGTTCAGCCAGGACTGCAGATGTGATGCACTGTAATTTCCAAAATACTACAGTCTACATTCCAATCCTGAAAACAATGCATCAAACAGCTGTTTTAGACTCTTGCAATTAGGATGTTGTAAAGAACCATGTCATGTTAACATAATGAACACACACAGCAGAGGGCATTCAGGAGCATTTCATGGACTAAAGGGTGAACTTCAAATGAGTCTCCTTTTGGCATGTGAACCTTTCTGTGCTATTTGACTCAGAATACATTTAAGTGTCAGGCCTGTGGATGCTTGCTCTGTCAAGGTTATTGGTTACCATAGTAACAGAGTTAGTCTATTCCAGGTTCACAATTATTATTTTGTTTTCTACA
The DNA here is from genome assembly GCA_037577075.1 of Alestopetersius hilgendorfi. Lineage (NCBI taxonomy): Eukaryota > Metazoa > Chordata > Actinopteri > Characiformes > Alestidae > Alestopetersius > Alestopetersius hilgendorfi. The sequence goes on from JBBIGB010255165.1 coordinate 8,104, forward strand.
TTATTATTATGAATCCTCTTCCAGCTAAAAACATCTTGACAACTGCATCATCAGTTACGGCTTTTTCATTAATTTTATCCATTGCAGCAAATTTTGTTTTTAATGGCTATTTTACTTAAACATAGTTTTTGGGAAAAAATGGCCTACTGTGCTAGAGTTTCTGACATGAGTTGAAGGGGGAATTGAAGGAAAAAAAGCAGCAGTTCCCATAATCTATAAAGAGACACCTGGGGCATCTTTGGAAGCCTTGGATCTGAAGGGCACTAACACTGCCCTCGTATTTACAGCTCCTTTTTTCATGTTTCAGCCTTTGAAGGGCTCCCAGGATGGGGCTGTGTGAAGCTGTGTCCATTGCGAACCCCATGACACATTGATTAAAATGGAAATGGTGCCATGGATGGGACACAGGTGCAACCCCAACATCTGCTCGAGGCTGTTGCCACATGCCCCCCCCCCACCCCCCCCCCCACACTCATGTCTCATAAGCCCCAGTCCTGTTTCCTCTGGGTCCTGTCCACAACTGGCATACTGTAGGCTAAACGTAATAAATGAAGGGCAGACTGACCACACACTGTTTTAGAATGTGTTACAATGACAGGGTCATATGACACACAGGGGATTTAATGGACCCAGAAGTGGTTTCAGGGGTTTGATGCTTAATCTGTCTTTCCCAGTTGTAAAATACTATGGGTTAAAGAAATTGCCCTGAACTGCTGGTAAACCAAATTATGCACAGTAGGCTCCTGAAGATAAATTCCATAAATGTCTATGTTCTCACAATAAAGTGTAAAACTGCACTGCACAGACTGAGTTCAGTTCTTTAAATGAAGCCATTTTCAGTATCATGCACCAGAATTGGCAAAATTACTTGCACATCTGTGTAGGATGCATTTGATTGACAGAAATAATGTTATTTTCAGATTTCATCAATGACAGACCAAAAGCGTTCAAGCCTCTAACACAATCAGCACTAAAGAAGCATAAAATCCATTTTAAATAAACAGTCGATCATCAAAGAAATTGTGTGTTTAGGGATGGCCTCTAAATTTACATACAAAGACTCTGAAGATACCGTTTGACAAAGACTGCTGATGAAAATGTAAAGAGAACCTACCAACATGAGACTTAGGTGCTGCTGTTATAAATGGAGTGAACGATTCTGAGGATTTACATAGATTTTCAAAACATAATAGTAAACCAACCAGTCTTACCAATCTTATATAACATGGAGAAATAATTGCTGAAAAAAAATAATTGCAGAATACATTTTTCTTGAATTATTCACAATAGAGTTTTTTTTTCTTAAATAAATAACTTCTGTTAGGTAAAGACACTTTGAAACCATTACCATACCCTAGATCCCAATGTCATGTTAACAGCCTTCATTTTTCACTTATTTGCTGCACACTGATTTGCCATGTTTTCAGTTCTTTGAGCCACCTACTTGAGATTTAAAATGTCATACAGTGTTTCTTTAGAGTTTGTTTTAAAGTTTTTTTCTCCTTTTAATTCCCTTTATGAAAAAACCGATCAGATCTGGGTCTCTTGTACATTGTCTTTTGAACTGGCCCGAATAAGCAAAGGTTCATGTGCGGAGTTGTGTATGGAGTTGATGGTGGCGGCGTGATTATACGCTGTCTTGTAGGTGTTGTAGTGGTTAAGATGCTCATGCTCAAGAGGTGGCAATGTTAGATGACCTTCCATGGTTGGCCCACCAGTGACGCAGTCCTCGTCTACATTGATGATCTCAATGGTTCGCGTTGGTGCATGGTTGTTCTGCTGGTGATGCTGTTTACGCATTTTGTAGAAGATAATCAGCATAACAGCAGCCATCAGTGTGATAGCTACAAAACAGCCAATTATGATCTTTGTGGTCTTCATCACCTCATCCAGGGTATTGAGGGAACCATCACCCAGTGTTGTTACTGGGATGGTGTAGGTTTTATCTGTAGTCTTGGTTGACAGTGGTGTCCGGGCTGTTGTGGTCGTGGTAGATGAAGGGGCAGAAGGTGTCTCCCATATCCCAGAGGAAGGTGTAGGACCTACTTTCTGCTGAACTGTGGTGTGTCCTTCATCGTGCGATGGCTCTATGGTCTCCACTGTCACTGTAGTAAAGTAACTGAAGCTGCTGTTCTCTGTTGAGGACACGTTTAGTGTAGCAGAGGCTGTGGTGTTGCCTGCTGAGTTACTAACCATACAAGTGTATGTCCCTGTGTCCTGCATTGTGACATTTGTAAAGTTTAATGTTCCATCATTGAGCACAGAAATACGTACTTTGTATGCTCCATGTGTCATGATAGAGCCATTCGGTGTAATCCAACTGACAGAGGTCAATGAGCTTGCCCGGCATTTCAGTTCGGCTGCCATACCCTCTGTAACATTCAGATCAGCAGGTGGCTCCACAATAACAGGTGCATAACAGTGGAAATAGTTCTGATCCAACTCACCAATGTAGCGTCCCTTGTGGCTTAGAGGGCTACTGCAGCGAGCACAGCAGCTGGTGTTGGCTGGCACCATTTCCTTCAACCACCAACTAAGCCAAAGGATGTCGCAGTTGCAATTCCATGGGTTGTGGTGCAAGTGTACCCTCTCCAGGTGGTGTAGTGGTGTGAAGAGGTCATGAGGGAGCAGGGTAAGATTATTGTGAGCCAAATTCAGCTCCACAAGTGACTGGAGATCATCAAAGGCATTCCTCTCAATTGTTTGGATCTGAGCATGCATCATCCACAGTTTCTGCAAGTGGACCAGCCCTTTGAAAGACCCTGGTCGGATAACTGACAGCTGATTTCCCGACATCTCCAGTTCATCCAAGCGTACAAGAGGGATAAGGTTAGGGATCTCTTTCAGGTTACACATACCAAGGTTCAGATAACGTAGGTTGCTCAGGCCTTCGAAAGCACCTTCAGAAATATAGGAAAGCCTTTTCAGCTCACCCAAGTCCAGCCTTCTCAGTGAGGGTACTCTGTTGAAGGCATAAGATGGTATGCTCTCAATGGGATTGTTCCTTAGCCATAACTCCTTTAACTTGGACAGATATTCAAATGCTCCATTTGGGATAGTAGTTAACCTGTTATCAAAAAGTTCCAGTGTGTTTAGACTGGCCAGCCCATTAAAGGCTCCAATTTCAATGCTACGTATGTGGTTCTTGCTGAGCTGCAGGATTTCCAGGTGTCGCAAGTGCTTGAAGCTGTCTACCTTGATCACCTGGATTAGGTTCTCTTGCAGGTTTAGGTACCGGGTGTTTGTGGAGATTCCGTCTGGCACATCTCGCAGGCCACGACGTGTGCAGATGACCTTACTAAACTGATTACTGCAAGAGCAGACAGATGGACAGGTCTGCGCTCTCACCAAGCCAGCCACCACTAGGAGCTGCAAGGCCAGCAACAGCACGAACAACGGGTCAGAAAAGGCCCGATTCCACCTAGGACCTCTCATCGTCGGCTGTTGCTGGGAGAAGGTCATCTTGTTCAACATTCATAATTCGTAGGCTAGCTGTCCACTCTTTAGGGTGCGTTGTAATCGGTAAGCTGGGAGAAAATGGAGAGGACACAGGTTAGAATAGCTTGGAAATAAAAAATAAAAAAAATCTAAATATGCTAAATACTACAAAACATCTTCGAAATACCTTTGGTTACAATATATCACATTCAGATTCAACCATACAGTAAATGGCATGTCCTAAGTTGCATGCCACTGTCCAATAAAAATATAAATGTTATCATTTTTGTTAATTTGGACATTTTGCGGTATTTTTTACACACAAACTTTCCGCATACTAAAATACAGACTTAACTGAACAGACTATTTACTATAAGATAATGAGATCTTATATGCAAAATATTCTCCTAAAATATTCTATTGTCTAGTGGTGTTTAACATGAGCAACTCTTTGAAGACTGAAACCAATTGATTAAACAAGTAGAATCAGGTGTATTCCTTCATTATTGGAACAAAAACGTGAAGTCAGATAAAATCGGACATCCCTGCTGTGGACCATAATAAGAGATTTTTAATTCACTGTATAGAAAATACAATTTGTATTGAACAGAATCACTCCCTGTAAATATGAACACAACAAAGCTTAAAACAAAAGACAAATTTGTTCATGGACATGCACGACGGGTAAGCATAGCAATGGCATTTATATCCACTACCATTTTGTGTGTGCTGAGTGCTTTCCCACAACACTTTCTATCTCATACACATAAAGCTGAAGCTCAACAGTGGGCTCTGCTTTCCTGTTTTCTCCTGTCCCTTGGCAGAGAGATACAGGCAAGCTTGTCAGCCAGTGGGGCTTGATTTATTTTTGCAGGCTAGGGGGTCATAAATAACTGTAGTACTTGCCACCTAGCAGTCCTTCAATCAAGCCAACATGTCTGGAGAGTTCTGATTACAACTCTGAGAGATGCTCAGAGGCACGGATGTGACTGGACTGGGAATAGAGCGCAGCAGTGTGGAAGCAGGTTAGGCAGAGTGTGTGGCCAGGCCAGGTGATGTTTGGAACTCTGCTCTGTATTCCCCTGTCCAGCAATGGACTAAGACAAAAAATTGGCCCTGGGATTTTTGGCCCAGGTGGCCCACCTCAGTACACCAGGTGGTGGTGGCCTAGTGGGTAGATTACCTGCATCTGGACCAAGAGGTCATGGGTTCGAATCCCACCTTTATCACACCACCATCAGGTTCCTGAGCAAGACCCTTAACTCCAAGTTGCTCCGGGGAGAATGTCTCCTGTAGTTAGGGAATGCTATAAATGTACACCATCCTTGCAGTCCTCTTAAATATGCATACCTACTGCACTATTCCACAAAGCTGAGTGGGCCAGAGTGCACACTTGCTCTTGTCTGAGCCCCTGGTATTCAGAGGTGGCCGTGGAGTACACAGTCTCCATGTTGACAAAATATTGTTAGCGAGTCAGCCAAGTATCAACATTAGAATATCCAGCCAAAGTTGCAACCGAATTCAGGGAGTACTTTAGCTACAAAACTAAGCCAAATGTCTATTTGTCACTGAATGAGTCACCACCAGCAGTAGGTGATGGCCTCACTTTATGATGTTTTGCCATCCTATCTTTTTATCTTCACCATTAATTTAATGAATTATCTTAGTCTTCATGGCTGGGCACAGGCACATCACCTGCTCTCTCCCAGCTAATAATGAAGCTACTCTACACTTATACTTCAACTGCACTGTCTTCCTGCTTTGTCTTGCTCTGTTCCTCTTCTCTGTCATGCTCACTCTGTCCTTCCTTTGCTTCTCTGCCCAATGCCTGTTCCTCTACCTGGCAGTTGTATAGCCTGTCACCTAATCTCCTTTACCTTCTACCTCTAGCTGCACAGTAGCATGTATTGTAGATCTTGAAACTACTGCAGCACATATGTCTTATTTTTAGAAGCCATCCACCTATATATATATATATTTTTTGCCCATAACTTTTCCATGTCCGTTGGCAACTCCTTCATCCGTCTACACATTTTTGGTGCAGTGTACAAGGGGGGCATGGCCAAGTAAGAGATGTGTTTGGGCCAGTCCGGTGTAAGTGCAGAAAATGAACCAGTGGGCCTGTCATGGGCTATTCCAAAAATAAATTTGGTTAAATTATATCAGCCCCAAGGTGGATCAGCCCATTGGGAAGAAACCCAGTATGTCAGATTACCAGTACTCCTTTCTGTGTGTGTTTATGTGTGCATTTGTGACTGTCACAAGAGAATGAATGTTGCATTTAATGTCCTTGCCAGTGTACTGTATGGAGGTGTGTGTGTGTGTGTGTGTGTGTGTGTGTGTGTGTGTGTGTGTGTGTGTGTGTGTGTGTGTGTGTGTGTG
>JBBIGB010255267.1:0-13922 GCA_037577075.1 Alestopetersius hilgendorfi
CGTGCTGTTCACACTGTGTGCTGTGGTGTGTTCACGTATAACAAATGGTCACTTCACTTCAAATCTCACACACAATAGAAACTTGTATCACATGATGCATCTTCTCACGTTATGCACGTCCCAAATCATGTTATGTGAGCTGTAATTATTTTCTCTATTTTTTAACGGCCCATATTACATTTTTTATTCCTAGCCAATATCCCATCCAGTAATTTAGGTCAGGATCGGACCGATGCAGAATATCGGATCGGCGCATCTCTAGTTACAACTACACAGCCAAGCCTGACACATATCTGGAAAAAAGCATGTCTATGTTTTCTGGGTGCAGTGGAGACTTCAGGGTGATATCTTTGTTTCTTGCAGAAAGCACACACTTGAAATGTATGGGAATATGATATGAACCTCCACAATAGTGAATTTTAGACCATTTTTGTAGAAAAAAAAATGAAGGCATCAGTGAGTAAATACATTTTTCAAAATAACTGCTGCAGATGACTGATAAGCAGCTACAGGAAGTACATAGTTGAGGTTCCAGCAATCAAATGTTCATGTACTTGTTTGTGTAAACCACCAGTTCGGCTATATCTGTGTATAATATTATATGTAAAATAAGCCCATGTTGGTTTATTATTATGACACTGAGCTGGAAATCAGATTACATTTCAGGAGTGAATCATACAGGAATCTAGGTAATTAGCAATGAAACTTTCCCCTTTGTGGGACTAATAAAGTTGTATCTTATCTTAAACATTTGAGCTCATAAATGAGTTTATTTAAAAAACAAGAAAATATTTGATGTTTACTCTGTACAACAAGGAAATTGTGTGTGAGTGTGAGAGAAAAAGTGTATTTCAGAACACACCATTGTGTGATTTCCACCAACAGCTCACTGCAATGATAGCAATAAGGAGAAAAACGGCAGCACCTCCTCCTGCTGCAATCCATACGTAGAAGTAAGGGCTGTTGCCTGTTTCTTAAAACAAGAACAAAACATTACCAATTTAGAAACCATAAACAACGATAACAACAACATACAATAATGCAATAACACTACTACTACAACAACTACTACTATTACTACTAATAATATTAACCCAGATTATGAAAATCATCATTCATTCATTCTTTATCTGGAGTGCGAAAGGCAGAGATACACCTTTGACAGGTCACAATTTCATCACAGGTATTATTATTGTTATTAGTATTGTGGCGGGCAGGAGGATCACGTGGGTGGCACGGGTTGTGTGCGTGGGTTTGGCGGGCTCCTTGGGGTGAACTTGGGGGCGGCGGGCCATAGCAACTGGCGGGTTTTTGGGAGGTGTATATAAGGGGAGGGGCGGGTCTAGTGGGTAATTGGAGTTGGGGATGTGTTGGAGAGAGTGCTGGAGAGCGAGAGCTAAAATAAAAACAGAAAAGAACTGGAATTCACCTGCCTGTTGTCTGCTTCTTCTCACCGGTCGTCACAGTATTGTTGTTTTTTATAATAATGATAACAATTACAACAACAACAACTCCAGGATTTGTTTATTTGTGCAGTGTAGTTGTATGGTATCAAACAGTAGAGAGTACCTTTTGAGGTCTCACTTGGATGGCACGTCACTCTCCTTGTGTTGTTAAAGATGCCTGCTACAGTACAGGTCAGACTAACAGCGCCCTCTGCTGGAGAGAGATAAAAGCTCAGCTCGGCTTTACTCCCAGTCTTAAAGCCGCTCCAACTGTAGGGCAGGACCTGATCTCCATGCGTCCGGCAAAGAAGATGAACCTCACAGCTGTTTGTAGACTTATTCCAGGTCTGATTGCTCTCAATCTCTGTTTTAAGCACATCTGCAAAGAAAGAGTTTTATGTTCTCTTAGTATTTGTAGCTACTGCTACCATGTAGAAAACAATCCTGAAGCACTTGGACAGGTACGCCTTTTTCTGCGTCCCTTAAACAACGCGATATGATTTACAAAGTTAAAGGTGGGTTCCACAATTTTACATAATTCTATAAGTTGTTAAGATGTAACAAAGTCCTTCAGAGTGGTGAAGGTTCAACTGGTGGCCTAGTGGTTAGGGCCCAGTCACCAGAAGGTTATGGGTTTGAACCCCCAAACTGCTAGGTATCTCCCTGGACGGTGTGTTCCGGGCTGCCTGCTGCTTCAACTTGGTGAATGGACTAAATGCAGAGAAGAATTTCAAACTGTTCACACAGTGTGATGTGGTGTGTTCACGTATGACAAATGGGCACTTTATACTTCAAATTCATGTGAAAAGCATTCCCACTGCTGACATTACATATAAACTCTCAAAAGAAACATGTAGGTTTGAAGATTATTGGATAATACATTTGCATATAGATGCTGTGACGCCTGAATTCAGCATCTGTAAGTTGCTCTACAATAAAGCACTTCACATCGAACCACTTTGAATGACTATACAGTAATACCCCAGTTTTACGCAGATCAGTCACACGTGGATTTTTCTTTGAGATCCGAACTAATAGTTTTATGCGGAAATCTCCACAATAACACTGCAAGTATCCTCTGGGGTTTTTTTTTTGTTTTTTGTGGCAATAAATAGATTATTGATTTTATCACACAAGGGGAACCATTCACCTCGCTGCAGTGCCCCAATACTTTTGTTAACATTTTCTTTAAGGGTAATGCATTTAAGTGTTCTGGGAGCATATTTGGGTGCATATTTAGGCACTTTTTTTTTTTTTCCAAAACGCAACAACGCGATTTTTCACTGCTCTTGGAACGTAACCCCCGCAAAAAGCGGGGGATTACTGTATTTCATCTCAATGACTGAACTGTGCAGGAAATTTAGGTTTTAAAAATATTTTTACCAGCTGGGTATTGTTGCATCATTAGTTTTTAGTTAGACAATAAGCAAAACCTCTTCTGTTTTAAATTGGGACATTTGCGGGTGTGAATGTGGCTAAACCGTCACTGCCAATAAACAATACACTTTAAGGCAGTAGCACAGAAGACCACAGTAATGTAACTCCTTTCGTTTTGAGAAGTGCTGTTGTAGTGAATTTGCATGTATATGAAAGAACTATGTGTTGAATCTACGATCATACACCCTCCCCTAAACCCCACCCCCCTAGGTGATCATGATAAAAACATTTATACTACAAATTGATTATTATTCAAACAGCAAATGGTGTGTGTGCCCTGCTGTGGTCACATCCAGGGTGCGTCCCTGCATTGTGCCCGTAGGCCCCGGGATAGACTCAGAGTACCCGCGATCCTAGTAATGATTAAGTGGTGATAAAAAATGAATAAATGAATTTTTCTCAAACAAGTTGACATCTCAAGACACCGAATTCTACTTTGATATTTCAGTTAGATTTTTTAGGACGTAATTTTGGAATGAAAACAAAAAATAATTTTTCACCATATAGAATTAACTACTTTACCACCCTGAGACAGACCAGTGCTGCAGGTCTAGTTAGGAGTAGGCAGCGACCGGAGTTAAAGCAGACCAAAACACCACTGAGCCTTTTCTGAATATGGATTTGAATGTCAGTTTTGAACATCATGATGCTATAATATGTTCCTAAGACTTTTTATATGCATCCCTCACCACAATTTATTGATTTTGGGATGTTCAGGGGAGTTAGGGGCAATCAGGAGGCCCTGAAATTAATTCGCCCCTCTGCCATCTGCACCTTAAATTCTTCTGAAAATGGCTAAAGGAGGATCATGGACCAGTTATATTTTTAAATTCATATTTATCTGTTAATTTATCCTCAGTAATTCATGTATGGTTAATTCCATGTACAGTCTGTGTAAATGCCCTCAAATCCTATCATTCACAGTCTTGGCAATGCTTTCAAATCCAGTTTGCTTGAAAACAGTCCAGGTACTGTATTTAGAAACTGGACAGTTTATGTGTTGTGCACAGTTTGATTATCAGCTTAATAAAGTGTTGTGAAGTGCAGCACTTATATATTTATCTGATGGCACAACCGGGCAGTACATAAATGACCATACCAGCACATAATTCTATGTGCACATAAAACTATGAGATCCTCTCTAAAGTACATAGACAGAGCTCTTGGAATAAACACAACAAACACCTCGATTTAAAATGACTGACTGGCTTGGTTGTTTTCTTCGCACTAAAAGAGTCTATGAAACTCTCTCACACAATAAACCTGAACAGACACAAATACTGACAAAATTGCAGTGACTACATGATTCTGGAACCTGGAACATTTCATTAGTTTACGATGCAAAAAAAGGCCTTACAAATTTCTGAGTGTGTAGAAGAGGATGAAGCTGTATAAAAATACTCACCATAGACGGTCAGATTGATTATCTTTGTTGGTGCCTGCACTCCAGTTCCTTTATCTACAGCAACGGAATACTCTCCAGAGTCTTGGAGCTGAAGATCTTTCACCTCTACACTAAGATCATCACTGTTCACCTTTAACCTTCCACTGAACTGCAGCTCCTCAGTTATTCTAATTTTTCCTTCTATAAACATTGCAAATTGTTTTTCTTTATATTTCCACTCTGCGTATGAGAAAGATCCATTTGGAAATCCGAGAGGTAAAATGAGGGAACTCCCAACAGCTCTGTGCTCTGTCATTGTTTTCTCATCACTCAGAACACAGGAACCTGCAGCAAAAGTTTTGATTATTAACACAGACACAATTCCTTGGAAACAAAAGCAGTCAGGAAACTTCATTTATGAAAACAATGGTAAAATTATCTGTGAAGTAAAGCTTGTTACATTTGCATGAGCTTATTTCTCCCATAGGTTGACCAGGATCAGGACTTTTTTTCAGAGGGTCATGGTCAGTGTAATCTGTAATGTGACAATTATTTTCCACTAAAGCAACCTTCCTAATATAAACACTGTCAATGAATTGCATTCTGTTACCTAATAAAAAAAAATAAAGTTTACTCTCTGCTGTTTCAAATGAATTGAAATGAAGGAATTTACAATAAACTCAGTTAATGAGACAAAAATGCATAAAGAACTTTTCACAGTGTCCCATATTTAGTTACGTTGTGCATTCTTTTAATCAGGTAAAACACAGTGTGGCCTAGAATTGTTTTGAAACGCTTGCTGCCACCACTTGCCTTTGGCTTACCGAGCTAAGAATAAGGAAGTCCACTCTTTATATCTCAGTTGTTAAAAAGGGTGTCCTGAATAAAGTAAAGTCTTGTATTCGTTTAGGTACGTACCATACATCAAAAGTAGCAGCACTCCTCTGAAGTGAAAGCCTTGATATCCATAAGAGGTTCCCATTGCTGTTAATGAGTAGAGTTTATGACGGTTTCCCCTGCTGCAACTCGTCTAAGAGTGTTGAGTCAACTCGAGAGAAGGGGGGCTCGGAAAAAAAACAAAACACTTCCTCACCCACTGTGGGTCCGCTGTCTCAAAATCTAAAATATTCTCTGTGAGTGGTTAAAAGGGACGAAGCAGCTCCCAGCATCGTGCACTAAAGAACTTTAGCAAATGATGTATTTAAAGTCTCCCTCACAAGGTACTGCCTGAAAGCATGTGTGTGGTTTAGAGGCTTTTTCAGTTCTCACACTTGCTATTCGTGCTGCCTGCTGTGGTTTAGCTGAGACTCGCTGCTTCATTAACTCGACACAACAAAACTACAGTGCCCCAACCATGTCTTTGTTCTAGTACATTTTCACTGTAGGGTTAGTTTTCACATGTAAAAGTCCACACGCTTATTAAAGTGAAGGGCCTGGGGTGGAACTGGCATCGCTGTGCGCTGGACAGCTGAGTGGTGGCCCTTGATGACTCATTTCCAGTTCTAGGCGAGGGACATTCTGCTGGCCTTCCTCTGTAGCTGCCAGTAAGTCCGTTCACCTTTTAGACGATCAATAACCAAAGACAAAGTGGTCCTTATAAGAGGAAGTGATGTATACACCAAGTTTTGTGTGCTTTAAAGCGACATTCTTAGTGCTGATCTGCAACCAGACCTGCTGTTTTCTCCCTCAGTGCTGACAAGTGCAAAATGATGCTGTGGTGACTGTTTGGAATTCAGTTTATCATTATGGTCTGCTGTGTCATCTCCTGTCGCAGGCTGAACGTGTCCGATGTGTGCTTAAGGTGCTAAATGGTTCTCTTGCTTTGCTTTAAAAACAGAAACATGTTTATGGGCGGCTATACGTCTGTGTGCAGGCCTGTCAGAATCAGGCCATTCTGAAGTTTGGGATTGTCTTTTCATTCTTAAATTAACTCTTGTATGACACATGTAGTGACTGTTGTACTTTTGGGTAGAATTCTGCAGAACTGAGCGGCCAAATGAGGGAAGTGACACTGAGACACACTGAGAGAAGAGCTGACCATTTTTGGAAGATGGGGCACGCTATCGCCATGTTGACCAGCTGTTTCAACCTGAAAGATTACAAACTTTGATTTAGCAAAGTTCTGCAGCATTACAAAGCTCATAAAAATGAATGACAGCTTTAGAGCAGCGGTCCTCAGGAGCCCTCAGGAAATCCTTGTTTTTTTTATATCTCTACAAGTTTTCAGTGTGAGTACACTAGGCACTAAAATCATGCACTAAAAGTGCGCAAGTGCACGATTTCAGACACACTGTGTTCCCTGAGTTGCCAGTTTGAGAACAACTGCATCAGATTAAAGGCTAGCAGCCGAAGAAAAAACACAAGAAACCCAACATATGTCAACGTACAACATCAGTATTAAGCAGCTGGGATCAAAAGGCCTAAATGGATCTGAATGGAAAGAGGATAGAAAAATGGAAAAGGGAAAGTGCAAGATGAGGGAGAGCACCCCACTTAAGTTGTCTCCTGACTTACACAACCTTTTACGTGAACTGAAAAATAACTGAATGTGATGTAAAAGCTATGATGGAAACCAGCTTTAAACAGATAAGGTGTCACCAGCTTCCTTAGTCAACAAACGCTGAGGTCCCTGTAGATCTCAAAAGGGTCTCTCTTGGACAAGTATTTATTTAAAAGTTCATGAAATTTAATTTCTAGCTCATTTCTGCTGGAACCTAAAACAAGCAACTGAATTGGCCTTATTTGACTTCAAGATTTGGTCCCATCCTTTTCATTTAGTAAGAATTTGACTAAGTACCAAAGTACCCCCATGTTCACTTAAGTTTCTCAATACATTTTTCAACCGTCTGTAAGTTAATGCAAGAACCACGTAGATGGGTTGCAACTGCTTCCCGCCGTATTTCGTAATACTCGTGTTACGTACACATTTGCTGGAAGAGCTGGGTCTCTGCTCAGTGATATTATTAGCAGTATGTTGCTGCAGTAGTTCAGAAAGGTTGCCTGCAGCACAGGGCACACTGAAGGCTGTTCTCTTGCTCTAGAAGGTTCTAAGGCATTAACTATATCATGGTTAAAAAAAAAAATACACTGAGATGGTATTGAGAATTCAGTGTCTTTTACAGTTACTGTAGGCTGAGGAGTTCAAGGTCCCTGAATTTGTTGAAAAACAGAGCATGAGGATCGCCGTGGTTACCAAAGAAAAAAAAAACGTAAAAACATTCAGGCATGAATTTAAACCTGTAAAGCCTGTATGTGGACTCTGCATTCTGCTTATATATTATGGAGTTTTGAAAACAAAGTATCAGACCTCAGACTCCTCCCAGTTAATGCGCGTCCCTGTCCGTCATTTCTGGTAATAAAGTTTTCACGACCACCGAAACCCCATGTCCTCCCGCTTCCTATCTCTGATCATTAAAGGGTTGGTAAGTGATAGTGGTGGTTCAGTCTTAGCTTAAAGTAGAAGCGGACCACAAACTAGTTTTCTCTGTAATACAGTCTCACACTGTGACCATATTTGGACGGTATGGTCTGATCCTGCAAAACTTCGTATGTCTTAGAATTATCATAGAATTATTATTTAGCGGTGCCTCCAAAGACCTCAGAGACTGAAACAGGGACCCTTTAGAAATGGACTTAAGCTTGATCTTAAAGTCCTTTAGAGCTCTATGCCATATGCAGTAATTTGATTTTCCTATGATTGTGGGTACAACAATGTTTTACTCTCAAATAATGTTTTTGTGGTCATTGGGGTGACTGCTATTCATATTTGAAGCTAACTAATAATACATTCTTTATTTTTGCATATCTAGGCTTTTTTTGCATATCTAAGTCTGTCACATTTCTCTGTCCCTGTTGCCGAGACATCACTATGCTTGAAGAGCAGCTGTGGTTGCCTACAGTTGCGAAACTTGGTGAAAGTGACTTTAGGCCGGTGAAAGATCACTGGGGCTCATTAGAGTTCCACAAAGACATTATCTTAGTCGACTGAGCTTAACGAAGAGCATTACGGCTAGTTATGCATGTTAAACATTGCTACTCAGAATGCTAGGCAGCACTGATTCATCATATTAAACACAGTATCTATAAGAACTGCCACTTATTACAGGAGTTGATGCCTGTCAGCTCCTCGTCAGGCCTGCACTTTCTCACACACTGTCTGCTGTCTTTTAAAACTATTTATGGTACATAGTTTTAAACAACACGTTCCTAAAAGTCCACCAGATTCACTGTAAAGCTTGTGGTAAGCACGATAGCCTTGCTGACCTTAAGCCTTTTTTGTTGAATGCAGTCTGTGTGTGGATATGCTGACGCACCGAGACACTTTGTTTTGTCATCAGATTTTCTTCAAGTTCCTTTATCAGCTTTCCTTCTTCTGCTCTTGCAGCACAACCACAAGTACCCTCTGCATACTCACTACCTTCACTGTTGTTCTTTACATTTTGCTTGTTGAAGACTTTACTTTTACAGCATCTGGCAGATGAGTGTGGGATGCACATGGGTAGTCTAAAAAGAAAACTTGTACCTCGCACAAGCAAACCCGGACTTTAATAAAGAGTTCCTTTTCTACCAGAGCACAACCAGATTACACACAGAACACAGAGAGCTCAGTTCTTGTTAGTTGTCAAGAACATTAATGTGTAGTCATTATAACAGATGAGATGCTCACACTGAAGAGGTGGGTCTTCAGTCACTCTTTGAAGACAGCAATGTGGGAGGGGGCTTTGGGTGAGGGGGTGGTAGTGTGGGGGTAGGGCTGTGAGTGATGCACTATGGCCTGCAGATTGTGATCAAATGGCTTCGAATTGAAACCTGGCTTGTGGTCACAGTTCACCCTGTCGTTAAAGGCCATAGCAAAACCACCTTATTTATTATCTCCTGTTTCCTGCTGTATAGCCTTGCTGGCTTGATGCTTGTTTATGTTCAAGCTGAGACGCGGTTTAGTACGATGCTTCTTTAGTTTCATTTGTAAAAGATTTTCTCATTGTTTTGTGTTTGGCACTAAAGATCATAAGGACCAGGGGCCGTATTTCAGAAACTTTCTATCTTAAGAAGCAAATCCTGACTGACATTAGGAATCCTTATCTCGAGTTAGGAATCCTAAATAAGCAATCTAACATTGATGACCCACTTTTATGTCTGATACCTAGCAACTAATGCAACACATCATCTCACAAAGTCACTGTTACCTGCAGCCACTGTAAAAGTCCTTAACACTGTATCGTCAGAGTAACTTCATTACTATCTTCAAAATATGGATGTTACACAACGTAGTGCTCTGAACTTTAAGACAGATGAACTGGCCTATGTGGACAAAAGTATTGGGACAGAGCTGTCATAGAAAACTATGTTAACAAAAGTATAGGGACACATACTCTCACACACATACAGTCACACACTTGGCTTTGAAAATCACCTTTAGCGGAAAAAATTACCCGCAACTTAAATAATCAGCTGGCCACAGTTAGGACAGCGGAAGGGTTATCCTAAAGTTAGGACAGTTTATTTTAGTTTTTTTTAGGTTAGGATGCTTCTGTAATACACTGACTTAGGAACGGTTGTCCTGTAGTTTTTTCCTAAATAAGATCCTAAACTGCAGACACCGTGGTTACCGTGGTTACCACACAGTTAAGATAGGATTTTCAAGTTAGGAAGTTTCTGTACTACGGCCCCTGATATGGATCTGGCAATTCTGAGTGTCCTGAGTCTTATTTAGAGTTGTGTAAAACCTTCTTTAGTCCAAGAGTCTCCATCTGCAGTTAGCTTTCCTTGAATATTTTTGTTTTTCATGTTTTTGTATTGCTGGGCAATCTTATCATCATGTAATAAATATGACAATATGCTTTTCTGAGCAGATGATGACATCTGTGTTTAAAAAACACTGACCAGCTGCATCTTCCATTACAAAGGGAGAAGTATTAGCCTTGTTAATTTTAGTTCAGTCGAGTGTGTAAAAGATTGAATTAAAAAACCTTTTTTTGTCGTTCCAGCTTATCAGATCATGTCGCCCACTTATATGTCATCATAGTAATTTACCCCTGTGCTCAGAAAAAATCATTCTCAGGAAGCAGTAAGCAGTTATTTTTGCACTTCCACTTTGTGACTTCATTTAAAAATCCCAGTGATGAATACATTGGTGCACAAAGCACCTCTGTCCTCAACCAAAAACAAGGCCCTTAAATAAAAAGACGAAAGTCTTGTTTAGGCGAGTATGGACTAGCATAGCTGACAACTGATAGTGAAAAACATAAATCAATAATATCACATTGCTATACTGTATCATAACCACTGGCTGCTGAAAGATGCTCACCGTAAGCAAAAAAGGATTCAAGCTCAACCATATTTTCAAGATATAAAATCTGAGGTTTCCTGAGTCCAACCTTCTACATCTTCCAGATGGAAACTGATAAAAGCAGACTGCCTTTGCAGACTACATGACAGTTATATTGCAACACATGGGTGTAACAAGTGTAAATGGGTCACGATGTTAAATATACATATACAGTATACATATACTCTCATAGTTGAGGTATACCTATGATGAAAATTACAGGCCTCTCTCATCTTTTTAAGTGGGAGAACTTGCACAATTGGTGGCTGACTAAATACTTTTTTGCCCCACTGTATACACACATTCACATTGCTGAACCATTTAAGGTGAAATGGAAAATTCAAATAAGAAGCCAACTTCAGAGACATTATGTAAGGATGTGCTTTGCAGCTAACACTACTTCAGCATGTTGCTTGAATGGGATTTGTGATGTTTTGATGTCAGGTGAGGGTATGGTGACAGTATATAAACTTGTTTTTTAGGTCAAGTTTGCCTTTGTTATACATCTGATAAAGATAAAGTAGGTGAAAAACAAGTTGACATATTGCTGCTAGTAGCTACTGACACAATGAGTATTCAGCTGATATCGTGTCGGTAAAACTAACATTTTGACTGGAATGTATATTAACTGATTTGATGATATTGATAAAAATATCAATATATAAAATATTTAATAGAAATAGTCCTTACCACTGCCGAAATGATTAACCATATTAATCTACAAGGATTATTAGCTAGCTGGCTATATGCACATAGTTGACTTTAAGTGCATTTAGCCCCAGTCATTTGGAAAATATGCTAAACGTAATAGATGTGCAAGTCAGATGTAATAAAACCCCATTTAGATGGGTCAATCCCGCTAAATGTATACATTATTTTATTTAGATTCCTTAGACATGACAACCATGCAAACTCGATCAGATACCTAGGCCACAGACAGATTGAAATTATTTTTGATTTAATGGGACAAACTGCAGAAAATGATCTAAGCTAAATGTCTAAAGGCAATAGGCTAAAGACTTTATTAGAAACAGTGAACATCTCCAGCAGATTAAAGTACCAGAGGCCAGTCTGTTTGCTGTTCACATTAACCAAAGGTCCAGAACAATTTATCTGAAGCCAGTAAGTGCTCATTGCCCATGAGATCTGAGTAACAAAGCCCAGTTGGGATGAAGCCAAAACAGAGAGCCGCTATGTGCATTAAATGATACTATATTCTTTATTATTGTTTATTCAGATGCACCACCATTTACTGTAGGTGGCTGCAATACAAAGTCCTTGTCAGTAAGCATTGTGTAGATGTGTGGAAGTGGGTGTGTGGTTTCAGTTGCTTTTTTCAGTTCTTGCTAAATGTATCTAAGCTGGTCACTATGGTTTAGCTCAGTGAGGCTGACAAAACCAACTTCAGTTTGACAAAACAAAACTTACATACTCCTGCGAACGCCTAAGAAGGATTTATCTTCTTGATTTCTCTGATGTGAATAATGCACCACACGGACCTAAAAAGAGAAAACATATGCATTATATTCAAAGGTCCTGGGCTGAGGGGCAGTGGAACTCTGTTTACTAGAGTTATGGACCTTCATCCAGATGATTTTGTGATCCAGTATGATCCAACACCAGTCTATTACTCCATTAATGCTGTTGAATCTGAATGCAATCAGATATTAACAGTAATGTTCCAACATATTGTGTAAAGCCTTCCCTGTAAGTAGTTCGTGTTACAAGGACTACATTACCCACAATGCACAGGGCTTGTAGTACACGTTGTATATGTCACGTAATGGAAGGATGTATAACAGACAACTCGGCACTAAACGCGTCACGTGGAGAGTTCCTCTGTGAAAGTTAGTGTTAAAACTACGCTGAGTCTGTTTTTATTCAGACTATTAACGCAGCAAGGTCAATAGTCTCAATTTGTCACACACGAATGACGGAGAACTGTCTCAGAGCTTGTGGCTGAACTGCTAGATCCACCAACAGAGGGAAACAGACCTCTCAAGAGTCTCCAGAGCCTGGACCCCCTGTGTGAGGGGCTGTTTCAAGTCAAGTCAAGTAGAGCTTTATTGTCATTCAAGCCATATTCATTAAGCTGACAGTGAGACGAAATATCCTCCTGGAACATAGGTGGAACACTACGCCACACTCAGACAGGTCAACAATTTGGGATAAAAAGGGGGGAAATAATTATAATTAAACCAAATATAGAATAGTGTGGACATCAACCACGTGCAAAGGGGGTTTTGATCACTGAAGGGGGAAAAAGCTAAAAATGCACTTCTGGAATGTGATATCAGAGTGCATCTTTGTGCCCGAGTTGTTTTGAGCTGATTTTGTGAGATGGAAGTGGAGCCAAAACAGTGCAGATTTTATATATTGATGCATGGTTTTAACCACAATTATACAATTAGTCTCCTGCCGTACTGAGGATCGGAAAGCTTAGGGGTCACTTCTACATCTTACACTCCCACAACTCGAGCTGCGGTCGAAGAGGTGAATAAACACTGAAGGTCTGAGGGGTGGGTCATATAAAATAATAGTGTGATTCTAAATGTTTAATTTATTCGTGAAAAGAAATGAAACCTGATGATTTCTGATGATTTCTCACTCTGCACAAGCACTCCCTCATACATTCCTAACAAGCAATACATCAAGCAATACAAAATGCACACTTTATTAAATAAGGCCTCGTCCACACGGACGTTTGAATCCTTGATAAACGGGCTCTGAACGCCATGGGCGTTTTTGTTGTGTTTTGTATCTGCGCTTGATTGACTTCACACTGGCGTTCGTCTGGTTAACTCCAGGCTGCAGCCCAAAGTGTAGTTTCGTGTATTCACCTGTGGGGGCAGTAATTATTCTCTACAGATTGTTTACATGTTGGCCATCTTGATTTGTAGTTCTACACTGAAAACATTGTAGTTCTACATTGAAAACCAAGTTTTATTCTTTGTTAAAACTTTAAATTGACATTATTACAGAAGTTCTTTAACTAAACTCACATGTCAGTTTCTACTGCAACTCTCTACTGGCTGGCCTTCCACAGAAGGTAACCAAACCACTTCAGAACTAGAGCTGGGATACCCGGATCCTTTTTCGGATCCGACTCCCTCTCAGTCACTCAGTAAACTGATCCGGATCTGCGAGTCACTTGATTCACTTGATAGTTAATCAATTAAAATTCAAATAAAAGTATCAAGACGAGGTTACCTCACTGGCAAATATTTATTTCAAAATATTATAAAACACACATAAAACAACTGGAACAAAAAGGCTAGTGCAAATTAGGGCATAGCCTAGAATAAACAGGCCTATGCAAAATTAAGGA
>JBBIGB010255480.1:0-13917 GCA_037577075.1 Alestopetersius hilgendorfi
GGTATCGGCGAGTACTGAAATGCAAGTACTCGTACTCGTACTCGTTTTCCAAAAAAGTGGTATCGGTGCATCCCTAATACGTATATATACACACACATACAAACTACTAGTCAAAAGTTTGGACACACCTTCTCATTCAGGGTTTTTTCTTTGTTTTTATTATTTTCTACTTTGTAGATTAATATTGAATAGAAACAAAATGATGAAGGAAAACATGAAATTATGCAGTAAATAAAAAGAGTATATGTGTTTTCTAATAAGGCAATGATGGACTGTTGATTCTTTTTACTTACTTAAGTGGTTATTGTCATAATGTGGAATAAAACCGTAGTGGAACAGGATCACTAACTATGGACCAACCCGACCATCACAACTGATCAACCCAAACAAAAAATCCACTAATGAACTCTTGATGAAGAACACCTGTTAATTAAATCCCATTCCAGGCTGATTCCTTATGAATCTGACTGAAAAAATGTCGAGTGTGCAAAGCTGTCATCAAAGCAATAGGTGATGTTTTCAAAATTAATCCACAGTGGTGTAATAATAAAAACACAGAAAAAACAACTTCTGGATTGAGAATATATATTTTAGGGGCGTTGGTCTAACATGTTTACTTCGAAACACTTATTACGGAAACAATAACGAGTAAAATAATTAACTCTGATTAATCGCACCACGTGACTTTGAGCACCCGCCCCTTTCTGGCCACCTGTGCTCTGTAAAATGAAGACGGGAACGTGCTGCTTAGACCAGTGAAGGGAAAGTTTAAGTGTATAAACGGACAGACAGAGCGGTTGATAGGAGCATATCTTTAGAGAACATCAGGTGTAAAATATCACCTCAACACAAACTGTTTAGATGGTTACCTGGCGGTCCAAGCCAGAACAGCCCAATTCCAGAGCCAGCGGCCCGCCACACTAGACCAGGCACTCAGACTCAGTTGCCGAGTTTATTTTGAGGTGCCTTGTATGCTGTGGTTGATGTATTTATCCACCCAGCGATTTGTTGGGAAACACGCGAGATGCCCCTCTGGGAAAACCCCCCACACCCCCACCCCCTTCCAGAACCCAACAGTGGTCCCCCGGCATTATAATGCTTCTGTAACCCGTGCTTGTATGTACCTTGTCTTAAACGGCACCTTATTGAGGACTTAGTTCTATCATCGTTCTTGCTAAAGCGTTTTAGATTTTTTTCCCTCCGCATTTTGGGTCAGATTTTTGATTGCTGTGACCATTACTGCACATGAACAGTGCAGACACAGTTATTAAATAAGAGATGTTTAAAGTCTGTAATGTTGATCATTGACTCATTTGCATCACGTTACTGTGTAATTATCACCAGCACTATTGCTGTTTTTTGCAGAGAGACTGTAGTAGTAGGCTGTAACTTGAATCATATGCACATATTGAAACTGTTATACTTTGAAACAGTTAAACTGTCCTAACTGCTGTTGTATGCTTGCAGATGGTATTTAAAGTGTTTTTGATTTGATTAGCTTCTCTTATGTTGTGCTTTGTGTCTCATCTGTTTAACTGCTTGTTCTCCAGACAAGTACGCCATTCGTTTTATCCCACGAGAGAACGGCATCCACACCATTGATGTGAAGTTTAACGACACACACATCCCTGGCAGTCCGTTTCAAGTGAGGGTGGGAGAACCGGGACAGGGTGGAGATGCCGGACTTGTCACCGCATACGGCCCTGGTTTGGAGAGAGGAACTACAGGTAACACATTTAGATTTATATTCATGAAAAAAAATGGCATAGGGCAAGTGCAAAGTCCTAATTTATTCCCATACCAGTTCATGTCCTAGTCCATAGGGCCTTTTTGTGCTTCAGGTGGTGCCAGCTGTTCTTACCCAAGTATTACTTTTGGTTCCAGCAGAAGTTCTTTAGTAGCTTCTTGATCGAACACAATTTTTCTTTGCAATGTACGCAAGGAAGTTTGTTTAGAAATTGTATAATAAAATGTGGCACAAAGTTTTTGTACACATTGGTGGGAAACATTGTCAAACATATGTCCTGGGTTTTTAGACTGTTAACATCATAGAAGTGTATTTGGGTAAACTGTGGTCTAAGGTTTGGCCCGGTTTACCCAATGTTCTCCCAAACAACTGAAGTCAATAAGTTTGCAACGGCCACTAAATAACGTGTTCCTCGCTAAAGTTTGTGGAAAGAATGAGGCAGGTCATGTGACTTTGTCTGGTAAAGCCTTACAGTACAGTCAACTCGAATGTGTTGAGTGCCAGAAGTAACGACAGTCTTTGTACAGTATCGTTCAAATCTGGACACATTTAGAATAGAAGGGTTTTCCATATCCTTACCACTTTCTGAAAGGCTTTTGTATTAGCTGATGTCTTGAAAGCAGGAAAAGTGCAGAAGTGTAAGAATCTGTGAGACTTTTACAGGTTTTCTGAGGTGTTCAGTATGCAGTGGTTACTACCTACCAAAAGTGACCCAAGGAAGGACAGCTGGTGAATAGTAGACATGGATCTTGGGCACCCAGGGTTTATTGATGCTCAGTGAGGGCCTGTCTGGTCCAGTCCCAGAAAAGCTGCTTTGACACAAACTGCTGAAAAAGCTCATTTCCGGTTAGGATGGAAGGCTGTCAAAACACATACTTACACTGTTTATGTATGGGGCTGCACAGCAGTCAGACTACCCATGCTAACCCCTGTCCACCATCTAAAGCACCTACCATGTGTACATGAGCATCAGAGCTGGAAAATGGAGCAGTGTAGGAAGTTGGACTGATCTCATGAATTAGGTTTTATTTAACATGTGGACAGTGAGTGAACGTTCACTTACCTTGAAGTGGCAATACCTGGATGGAAAGAAGGAGAGCCGTATATAGACATGGTGGTTTAAAACTGTTTATTCAGAGTTCATTGTCCGCACAGGCACAGTAGAGTTTTGTGTGAATTCTCCGGGTTACTCTCTGAACGCTGCACATTGTTTCAGCAAGATGATTTAAACAGAAGGATTTTGGATTGTCTAACCTGTTAGTCATGGAGCCCATCCAAGGGTAATGTATGTGTCTTTGAAGCTAGCCTGATTAAGTTGTGTGAAGGGAAAGCCTCCTGCTGTGGGGAGCATCAGTCTGCAGCAGTGTGGGCTGAGAATGGCAGCCTCCTTTGTGAAGTGCAACGATGGTTACATTGATAAGCACAGTGGTAGAAATAAAAAAGACACAGGGATGACACAGAGGAAGTCTAAATCAAGCAGCTCAGGGCTGAGTTATTGTAGGAATATATTTCCTTCTTCCTGCTGGCCTGAGCTGATTAGGTTAGTGTCTGCTGCTGTGCAGGATGGGCTGTATATGTGGTTTATCGTCTTTCTGCAGGTTTTGTTGCCACATATTGGGAACGCATTGCCAGACTCTGTATAGTGGTGTTTGGGCTAATGTTTGGTACCCTGATAGGACTGTTCTGCTTGCTTTACCAGTTTACAAAGCTGTCTTTGATTAATGGCTTCTGCATTTATGTATTGCTTTGGCTTTTTTTTTTTTACTGTTAATTGATCTTATGGTTAAACTTAGTTGTAAATTCATTTGAAGTACAGTATGCCTCAGCTTTTTGCGTTCCAAGAGCAGCCTTGTGTAGTGAAAAATTGCGTTGGGTTTTAGTAATTTAAAAAAAATGCCTAAAAATGCCTTTCTGACTCCTGATCTACTCGGACTAATAATGCAAATGAGGGAAAGGTCTCCTGGAGATCAATCCGACTGTGGAGTTTGAAGTGTCTGAGTTCTTGCACCTTGGAGAAATTGCGGGGGGTCAACCCTTGTGTATAATTTGAAAAAAAGTGGTTCTAGGTCGGCTACAGCCTGCCCTGAGTCCAGAAAAAAATATATTTATTGCCACAAAAAATTAAAAGAAGGCGGAGGATATTTGCAGTTTCTGCGTTATAGTGGGGATTTCCGCATAAAGCTGTGAGTTCGGTTCTCAAAAAAAAAAATCAGCATGTGACGTGTCTTCTGATCCACATAAAACTGGGGGGTTACTGTATTACAGTCCATTGTTTTCTAATACTGTGCTGTTTGTTTCTTTAGTTATTACACTTTGATTGCAGAAATTAGTTATCTTTAGGTAAAAAAACCCCCAGCATTTTTTAGTCTAGACTGCTGTAGTAGTTAATAGAGTGAGAAACGGTGTGTAGAATATATTGTAAATTAATACTAAATGTAATACTTGGTTATCAGTCTTGCCATCAATGATCCAAGATAGTGAGACGCAGCCCTAGACACACACACAGAATACATTTTGAATCTTTGTGTTCTTTGTGTAGGCAACCAGGCAGATTTTATCATCAACACCACCAAAGCAGGGCCTGGTTCTCTGGCTGTGACCATTGAGGGGCCCTCAAAGGTGAAGATGGAGTGCCAGGAGTGTCCTGAGGGCTTCAAAGTGGAGTATACGCCAATGGCCCCTGGAAACTACCTGGTCAGCATCAAATACGGGGGCCCTAACCACATTACTGACAGCCCCTTTAAGGCCAAAGTCACGGGTATGTGGAAGAATGATGGTCTTTGTCTGTAGACTGATTCTGCAAGAGCCACTAGTGATTTTATAGGCATTTTAAAAACAAGTGAAAACAAGATTGATGAGCTGCTGTCGAACTGAGTGTAAGTAAAATGGTTCTGCACAGCGGTTTCAGATACTGAAGGTGTTTTTATATTTGCAGTATGGACACCCATACTCACATCTCTGAGTAGAAATACAGAAACCAGTTGTTTCAGCATATAAAAACAAGGAGCTGCAGTTTGTCTTCTCCTTTTGGGCTCCATCTGTTCTAAAAAAGAAATTTGAAAGCTGCATCAAGATTAAGGGAACTTATAGTAAAAGGGAACCTGGTAAAACATAGTCAATTATATTTAAGAATGAGGAAGAGGAATCTTGGGAAATTTGAAAGGGAAACGTTACCTGAGTACCCCCACTCCTAAGTTTGAGACGCACTCAGTAAATCTCACGTTTTCTCCTCAGGTCCGCGGCTCGTGAATGTGACGAATGCCAGCGAGACGTCCACTCTGATGGTAGACTCTGCGGTTCGTGCCAGCAGCGCTAACTCCTACAGCTCGCTTCCTAGAGCTACTTCTGACGCTAGCAAAGTGACCAGTCGAGGTGTGGGCCTCAGCAAAGCCTACGTGGGCCAGAGAGCCAGCTTCTCTGTGGACTGCAGCAAAGCAGGTAAATGAAAGCTTTCTAGCTCTATCTGTCACTTTGACATGCTTTAGAGCTTTCCTGTGAATGTACATGCTGAATAATTGATCTCAGAAACCTTTTTGTGCTTTTGGGCGTCCTTCATAAAGGACCTTGAAGCCAAAAGCTTCAATTTATCCTCACACTCATGGTCAATTTTTCATGAATCCCTTTTCCCATTACTTGTAAAAAAATAAAAAAATAAAGTATTTTTTTCTCTCGTTGCTGTGTCTCTAATAGGAAAGAACATGCTTCTAGTTGGAGTTCACGGACCTCAGACGCCCTGCGAGGAAATCATGGTGAAACACATGGGAAATCTGCAGTACAACATCAGCTACATCCTGAAGGAGCGGGGCAGCTATGTCCTGGCTGTGAAGTGGGGCGAAGACCATATCCCAGGCTCACCCTTTCAAGTTACCGTCCCATAAACCTCCGAGGCAAACTGTCCCGTCTTTGCGAGAGAGACCTTTTTGGGAAATGGAATATAAACAGCCAAATCGCGATAATATTTAATTAAACCCAATATTGGTAAAGAAATTTGCACTTGATTGTATTTTATGTGTTGAGACATGCATTGGCTGCATGCGAATTTCATATCCTATATATCTGTTATTTTCTCACTATATTCTGAGGATTCCCAACGACTTTGAGATCAAGGAGCACAAAAAAAACAAGCGTAGATCTTGTACGCGAGTGTCAGTCGAAGAGGGAGTCCTCCGTTCCTTTTAAATATCCTTTACTACTGATACTGTTTTGTCTATTTGACTAATGTTTTCATCCAGTTTTAATGCACATTTGTAGTGATATTCCCATTGCTGTTGTGTGTTTTTGATTTTAACTGCTGCATAAAAGACTACTGTGATGTTTACATGCTCTTAAATCAAGTCGGGCTTCGCAGCAGCAAAGCCAGTTTGTTACTCAAGTTTTCTATTGCAAGTCTTGAGGCTTTTCACACTTACAATATCTGTTAATGACTCTGTTAGTGACAGGATATTCAAAGTGTTTCCAAGTGTGTGACAACTGACGGTTAAAACGGGGGGAAATGGCAGAATGAATGGTGAAACGTGGCCTGTTTGTTAATCCACTGAACGGTGTCCTTCGTCACCCTTTTGAATGACGGGCCCACTGTATGTAAATCTTAGAAGTTTAGGGATTGCCGTGTTTGTACAATGTTATCTTTTTTTTTTTTACTTAGCATTTAAACTTCAAACTGACCTTCTAGCCAGTTAACCCAAACACACACACACACACACACACACACATTCCTGGTGTACCTGTTTTGTGGTATAAAGAGAGATTACCTCTACATCATTACACTACAGCAGTTGATGACTGTTTGGGATGGAGGGGGGGATTATTCATGTATACTGGCATTCCTGTTCGTCTTGTATTGCCTAATTATTTTAGTTTTGATAAAGTATTTTGTTCATGTTTTGGAAGCAGGAGGGAGTGGAGTGCTATTCTTCACATTTTGTATTAGCCCAGGGTGCCTTAATGTGAAAGAAACATTTAGAAATGATGTACATTTGATAATTAAAAGAAACTGGAATAAAGATATGAAATGTCCGCCTGTTTGTGCTGTTCCAGAAACACTCGGTGTGATTTATTGGGGCTGTGGCATTAAACACAGCTCTGGTATCCATGGGTGACCACTGACCAATGCTTGGGTGACTTTGCGCCCTATTGATGCAGGGTGATTAATGTGAACTGTGATCAGTTGGATGTGAGGGGCCGTCGTGAGACTTCTGTGGGAACGGTATCGAGCGTTCGGGGACATAAGGAATGAGATCGGCCTGCAGATATTTACAAATCTGCAAAGATCACCTTCACTCATTAATCAAGGCTTAAAGCATCTTTCTGGTCAGCAGAAACCTGAGGATGGCAGGTCATGTAGAGCCGGCTGAAATTGTGCTTTGAGCTGTGCTTTACTCCGCAAGACTAAAAATAGTAGCTATCCTTTGTCTATTCTGTGCCATGTCAGCAAGTAAAGAGGCTGTTTTGCTGCAATATCAGCTGCACTGTTGCATTAGTGACTGAGGCCCGGCCTGAATGGGAGGGTTGTGCTCTAGATCGCTCATAATGAGCTTCCCGGAGAAGTGCGTGTTTTTGATCTATTTTAATCGGCGGCGGTTTTCATTTCCTCTCGGTCTTTGGTTATAAAAGGTTTTCATTCATGCCCTCTGTTTAAGGACCGTGAGCCAAAGTTTATTGCAGGCACAGAAATGGAATTATTGTGCTGTAAAATGAGCTAAAGAATGACACTGCCATCATCTGGGCTGACTGGAGAACCACAGTTGCATAACGGGGACAAAAGTGCAAGTCAGTTTTTCTTTAGAACACTTAGATGCAGATGTTCCAGCTGTGAACCAAGGCCACTTTGAGTTAGATTATTTTCTATAATGGAGTTCTGTAATACTGTTATTTGTTGAATTATTTTCAGAAGGGGTTTTTAGTCCAAGCAATGCATTTTAATTTAATTAACCTTTTCTAAAGGTTTTCATGGTAAAGGTTACATTCTGAAGTCTTTTTAAAGTTGTTACGTTAGAACTTTAAGGTGCAAATTGTATTTTAATGGATGTATAAACTGGTAAATCAGGGGCAGTAAGAGAAGTAGGTGGGTGAATGAATCATTATGCAGGTCAAGATGGAAGATGGGGTGCGTGTCATTGAATGAATTGTGAGGGCTCTGTTCTCGAGAGCGGTTCTCTGTGCTCTAGCACTCTGCTCTGTTTCCTCTTTGGATGTTTGTTTGCTTTATTCTTCCTGAAAGGAGGGAATGATGTAAACTAGCTGATTGTGTTTTTGCAACAGTGGAGGTCAGCTGGGGTCTCTTGCTATTCTGTATTCTGTCATCAAGCTTTTGTTAGTGTGCGTGTGTGTGTCTGTGTGTGTGAGCCCATGTTTTTCATACATTTTCAGGACATTTTAGGAAAATCAGAAGAAAAGAATCTAACCTACATACATGCATTAATACAGCAGCTCTCCATGTTACTGCTATGCCCGAGAATGATGCATGACCCAAATAATGGGGATTCTTTAGTGGTCCTGACCATCGATGAACAGGGTGGAGGGGGCTGACGAAGCACAGAAACATATGGACTACGGTCTGCAATTTGAAATTACAAAGTGCAGCTGAATAAAGAGTCTACATTTGTTGCCAGTTTACCAAGTAAAGGGTCTATATGTGTATATGTGCATATACATTAATTGTATGTAATACCATTCCAAGTCCTGACAAGGTACAAAAACCAACATGCACACTGTTTTCCCTGGGCCAGTTTCCACTCTCCTGCTGAGGGAAGCCCTTTGATTGGCTGACCGCAGGTGAAGCCCTAATGACAAACTGCTCTGGGGTTTCTGTGGCAGCAGCTACTCCTGTTTCCCTTTAACCAGGCCAAATAGACTCGGGCCTCAGTACAGCACACATTAACTCAGTCAGTCCACAGCGCAGCAGGCCCACGATGAGGAACCTCCTGACCACACAGAACCAGAACTGCTACAGAGAGCTAATCACGAAAGAGGCCTACACGCGCCTCACCTGGAAGATGAAGTATGGCAAGGATTATCCCACCAGCTTCACGTCCCGCAGAGCCAAGACCTTGGGCTTTTACAGCCCGCCAAAACCCCCCACCCAATTCACTCTGCCCCCTGTTGTCCAGCCTCAGGAGAAGAAGAAGAAGGAGGCCCCAGTGCTGGTGGGTCGCTCTCTCAGTGAAGCCCCACTAATGCGGCCCGTCAGTCCTCAAACCAAGGAGACCCTCTATCACGGCTTCTCCAAAGAGGGAAAAGGTCGCAGCACATACCTGAAAAGACGCACCCAGAAATTGCCAGAGGAAAAGTTTGACTACCCATTACTGTCCTCGTGGGAATACGGCTGGAGATTAGGTGAGAAACTCACTTCTTATTCGGGCTTAATGTTTCATCAGTGGCCATTTAAATACTGTCCAGCATGTTGTTATATTAAAACTGTACAACAGGCTAATAAAGTGCTGGGCATAAGTCAAATCAATGGTTTCAATTATATTTAATTGTTTTATTAAGTGTATAAAATAATTCTAAAGGCAATGTCCAGTGCAGTTTCACAGGTTTCAGGAACTGGAGATGATTCTATAACTCCAGATGCTGCAATAAAAAATAATATCCCAAAAAGTCTTAATCAAACCTCCAGGGTCAATAAAGATTGTGGATTCTAAAATATTATAAATTAAGTATATTTATTTCTGAAGTATATTTATTTCAAAATAAATTATTGTAGCTCATAACATACTGTTATACTAAACATTACACATTAAAGAGTAGTTTTTGTGTCATATTTCAGTTTAGGTTTATGTTATTACTGTATATAGGGTTGGACCGTCACAATTACTCCATTAAAAAAATCGGAAAAATCTCAAGATCACAATGAATCAGCTTAAAAATCATTTAAAGAATACATATAGTCCATAAATCACCATTTAAAAAACAGTAGTCTCAGCACTTTTCAAAAAGGGGGGGGTGCTCTTAGCCCTGAGATTTCTTCAGTGGGAAAATCAGGATCTCACAAACACATTTGTCTTTACTTTTATAGCGACCTAATTTATTAGCTGTTATAATTGTGTATGATTATTGTTATTCAGCTCTTTAATATTTATTATTATTATTATTATTATTATTATTATTATTATTATTATTATTATTATCATTATTCCAGTAAAACTTTGAATGGTGTATGCTGGCCTAATGTGTTACTTTTGTGTGGAAAAAACTTGGACTTAAATTGTGTTGACAGGTGATTATGGACATGAATACAAATCACCAGCTAATGGAAGGTCGGGGGTCGTTAGGAGCAATTTCTACGCCAGGAACGGCATTTTTAATGCTCCTTCTGCCACTGATCAGCTGGGGTAACGTCCCGAACTGACTTTTCAAGAAGAAACCGTAACTTTTCTTTTTGAATGGCCCCATCTCCACAAAGCCACTAATAAATACTGAATATTTTTACTACTCAAGGTTCCTGAAACTCTCTTCTGTGATACGTTTGTTCATGCAGCTCACTTTGTAGCATTTAACGTACATGTGTTACTGTGTGTATACTAAATAAATATGGTAAAATACGGCCTTTGGAGAAATGACCTAGGAAAATCCCTCTTGGTTCCCTAAGGAACATTGCAGTTGAGTTTGAAAGGTTGTACTGAAGGGTTCTTTGGGATCCCAAGAGTTGTTGGTCTATGGCAAGACCAAGTCTAGAATGTGGATTCCTTTATAAAGAAATCAGGCAATTCTTTACACTTTTATTTCCTTTATTTGCTTTTGATACATGGAACTATGAATTTAATAAGTGTAAGCAAAGCAATAAGCTCTACAAACCCAAAACACACCGTCTCTTAGTAACTGTAAACCCACACCTCGAATCTGCTGGTTTATAATTAACAAGCACGGTCCACTACCCGCAGCTTCTGAAACGAGATTCCTGATGTTGCCCTTCTTGGAAAATATTGTTCATCCTCAGAGTAACCCATTAATTACTCAACAGACTCGATGTTGTTAATGTGTGTTCTAGTGCCCCCATAACACTGATTAGTTTTAATTCAAGTTAGTATAAGTGCAGGCCAAGCTGTTGTTTTTAAACTGAACTTCCCTTCGCTTTAAGCATGAAAGCTTGAGAAACCTCCTGAGGCTGTTAACCGCTTCTTTTGGCCGCATTCACCGTAATGCAAAGAGGGAAATGGTCACTCACACCCAAGGCCTAGAAACGGAGACAAGAACAAAACAGATTACTAGTGTATCACACTCATGTCCACATTAAACAGAGCTCAGAATGACTTCTTATACTACAGGATGTATAGATATAAAGAAGTAATGTAAATGATCTTTTAAGGCAATTATGTAATCTGTTTATTTTATATGGAGATTTGATTACACTGGGCAAAAAAATCCCTGCAATTTTTAATGTTTCTTAGTCAAGTTTTGCACACTGATTCAGAAAAGACCCTGTTAGCCGAGCCACCGAGGTTAATATTTTCTAAAAATGGCGTTTCTAACTAAACTCTTGAATCTACACGAAAATAAATGTTAATGAAGGCACAATATTCACATCTATTTTTTCACTCAAATGGATCATGTTCTCCCAGATCTCACTGACTGGGGCAGCTGGTGGTCTAGTGGAGTGGTGGTGGCCTAATGGGTAGGACTTGCCGCTGTGTTCCTGGCTGCCCACTGCTTCACTTGGTGAATGGGTTAAATGCAGAGGAAGAATTTAATGATATTCACATTGTGTGCTGTGATGTGTTCACGTATTACAGAATGGCCACTTTCACTTCACTAATGCAGCTCCTACATATGTTGTTTTCTCATTCAGAACCAGTGAAATCAGTCCTAGGAAACATATACGTTTTACATGTCCATTACATGTATATGTAAAAGATTTTACTGAAGGATTTTACAGTACACACCAATCAGTCATTAACCACGGACAGCTACAGGGCTACCTGTCAAGGGGTGGGATATAGTGGGATAAGTGTGAGGCAAGTGCAACTTTATCAAGGACCACATTGTGATGGCTAGGCGACTGGGTCAGAGCGTCTACAAAACAGCAGGTCTTGTCATTGGTTCCTGGTGTGCAGGGGTCAGTACCTATCAAAAGCTGCCCAATAGAGGAAAATCAGAGAACCAGCTACACTGGTTATACTCTGTTTACCTGTAGAACACCATATGGACAAAAGTATTGGGACAAACCTGCTTTTTAGGGTTTGGGTTAGGCACATTACTTCCAGTGGTGGACAGTCTTGATGTTTCAGACATTCTGGTCAACATCGTGCTTCCAACTTTGCAGGCCCAGTGCACAAAGTTCAAGTTCAAGTTTATTTACAAAGGGATCTCCATAAAGACATGGATGGTTGAGTTCAACATGGAAGAACTTGACTAGTCTGCACAGAGCCCTGACCTCAACCCCTTCCAGCACCTTTGGGATGAACTGGAACGGAAATTGAGCCAGTCCTTCTCGTCCAACATCAGTGTCTCACCTCATAAATGCTCTACAGAAATGAATGGGCACGAATTCTAACATAAACTCCAAAAAATTGTGGAAACCCTTTTAAGGAGAGTGGAAGCTGTTATTGCTGCAAATGGGGACCAACTCCATATTAAAGTCAATGTATTAGAATACAATGTCCCAGTTGCTCCCTTTAATAGTTAGGCGTCCCAATTACTTTGTCCTTATAGTGTATCTTATCTTCTGAATGTAACTAAAATGTGTTTCTAACAGCTTCCAACAATTCATTTGAAAGGTTTGGAGCTGTAGAGTCCTGGGGCAAATTAGAATCAGTTATAGATGTATCTGAAATAAACCTGTTATTAAATAACTGTAACCAGCCTTTGCTCTTCTGAACTGTGAAAAATTGTTTGACTGCTGTACCTCCTGCTCTGAAAGTCCAAACTCCTGTTTAAAGTCATACACCTCCACTGACTCTGGTTTGACAGCCTGGATCATCTTCGCTCCACGGAGGACCACCCTGCGGACAAAGACGAGTGTGTGTTTGGACTGATTTTGACATCCTTCAGCTCTGTACAGGTGCAGGAACAGCATGCTGCCACTGACATTGGATGACATTTGGCAAGCCACAGGCAAAAGTTCGGGCACTCCTGGTCAAATTACATGTTATGTTAATTTGTTAAGTGTAAATAGATACACGACTTCTACAGAGTCACATCTGTTCGTTTTAATGTACATTATTGTTCATTTAACTCATTTGCAATATTTAAGTTTGCACCCTGGTAAGGATGTGTCGAAAATCTGCGAAATGTGTAGTTTGTCGGAGGTGAGGCTTTCGCATATGACTTTATTACACAGCAGTGCTGGGATCAGTTCTGTTTCTCTCCATTCACAGTTTTCAGTTCTCAGCTCGCCTGATTAAATTACTTTGTTTCTTATGCTGCCAATGAAGAGCTGCTGAGCAGTGTTTCATTGTTCCTGCAACAATAAAGATCTATCTGTTTCTCTATCTAAATTGACTTTAATCAGTTTAACTCTAGAATTTAATGCATGAATTTAATTCAATTTAAAAACAGCTTAATTTGTACTGAACTGATCCTAAAACAGTGGAACCTTGACCAATTGTGCATTACATTTAAGCAAGGTTTCCTTTAATTCTACTATTCAAATGATCATATTATGAGATTTGCTGGATGCGTTATATGTGGAAATCACTAAAAGACATATGGAATATTCATAAAGGTTCTACAACCAACAGTGTTTATACAAACCCATATACTGTTGACCCAACATTTGTGGACACCTACTCACCCAATGTTATCTCTGAAATCAAGGGTGTTAATGGGGCACTAATGGGGGATGGATTTGCAAGAGGATTACTGAGTCTGGATCAGATGGGATGATGTATTTGTTTTATAGGGAGTTCTGGATTAGATGTCTGACCTATCGTAAGCGCAGTTCGTGGATTGTTTCACTGATGTGTCCATCTTATCATCAGTCAGCCACAGAAAATCCCCATTCGATCGCAGCCGAATGTTTCGCCACTCTCTCTTGGGGACGTAACCGCAGGCCGCGTTAAAGTCCCCCATGATGATGAAGTTCTGGTGAAAAGAGATGTAGGGATAGATGTGGGTAGGAAACAGGAACTGATGGCTGAGCCTAATTAAGCAATCTGAGAGGCTGTGTGTGTGTGTGTGTGTGTGTGTGTGTGTGTGTGTGTGTGTGTGTGTGTGTGTGTGTGTGTGTGTGT
>JBBIGB010257166.1:0-25626 GCA_037577075.1 Alestopetersius hilgendorfi
CCAAGTTGCTCCAGGGAGAGACTGCCCCCTGTAGTTAGGAAATGGAAGTTGCTTTGGATAAAAGCGTCTGATAAATGCCGTAAATGTAAATGTACTGTTTCTCACACAAGAACAAATTAGCATAGCAGAATAGTAATCAGCATGGCCAGTTTAATTTTGTGTAGATGTGAATTTCACTGAATTATTTCATTATTTTCAAAACAATGAATACAATCCATGTGTAAAATTTCCTGAGCTTTGAGATTATTTCGAAGGTCTAAAAGAAAATGTAAATCAGTTTTCACTTTCAATATCACTTAAGTAAAGTACAGCCCGGAACATTACATATGTTGAGCGTCACTTACAAATTCTGACCGGCTATATGTGTCCTGGTGTATTAACTTATACACAGATACACAGAATGGAACTTTTAGATGCAGTTGCATGCTCTTCGTTCTGTATTTTGGAGCAAGATGTAGTAGCTGGATTGAAAGAGCTTTATGAACTTCATGTTTTTTTAGAGAATTAAAAGATGCATTTTTTTTCCCCTTTTCTCAAATCATACCATACATAAGCCCCATGTCTGTGTTTTGCCAGTTTAAGATGCCTATCCCTACATGTGGCTCTTTGCAGGTAAGTAGATGGTTCTTGGCCACATTAGTGACAACACTTGCATCATAACTTCGGAAGTGAGAGAAGTTTCTCTTAAAAGAAAGATAATTCTGCAATGTACACAGGACTGCAGGCTTTATTTACTTTCTTTATGAAGAAATGTGTCTGTTGAATTCCCCTTTAAAGTCTCTATGGCGGGCAAAAAGAGGCTTTGCAAAACAAACATGTGAATGTGTCTGTGAAAATACTGAAAATACGTTGACTAAATCAAACCATTCAATATACTGACTTTTTTATATCCTAGTTTTCAATGACAAATCAATATCATAGCATTCGATATGCTGCCTACTTTATGTGTTGGTATTCAAGTGTGATATTCAAAAAAATAGATCGTTTTTGAAAACAGTAACACTATATGTGTGGTGACTATAAGGGTTAGTGAATTAAAATGAAATGAAATGAAATTATATGTTTCTAACATACAAAGTCTATGATTATTTTTACTTTCTGGCAGCCCTGTGAGGCATGTGAACCTCTGAATCCTATCATCTGCTCTAATAATCTCCAACAAAAGCGGCTGCCTGCAGAGCAGAGGCTGGTAACAGTTATTTCATCAGGCCTCTTAACAACACTGACCAAACCCACACTGACCACATTACAGCCTGCAGGGGGCATCAGGCCTGGGCATGGGTGAAAGGTCAATGCTGTTTGAAGATGCTAATAGGAACATTCCAAGTACCCCTAATGGCTCCCTGTAAAGTGGACTTCGGACTGTTTTAGGACACTTTAGGGGAGATTCCAAACCACAGGGAGTGAAGTAGTTCTGTTAAAGGGACTTTGCTCTGTTCCCTGCAAAGAAAAACAGTGCCATTAAAGCTAACCCATCAGTCTCTTGCTTGTTTCTTTGATGATGATACCAGATGGCATTCCAGGTAGTCCCAATGTAGTATGTAAAAGGTTTAAAGATACCAACATTTCCTCTGAAATCAAACGTCTTAATCAGGAATTTGCCCCCTTCGTTGGATGGAACATAGCTGTGAGAATTTGACTGCATTCAGCCGCAAGAACATCAGTGAAGTCAGGTACTGATGCCAGATGATTAACTCT
Source organism: Alestopetersius hilgendorfi (assembly GCA_037577075.1). Taxonomy (NCBI): domain Eukaryota; kingdom Metazoa; phylum Chordata; class Actinopteri; order Characiformes; family Alestidae; genus Alestopetersius; species Alestopetersius hilgendorfi. Next base: position 1,699 of record JBBIGB010257166.1, read on the forward strand.
GGATCACAAGTGCCACGCCAACTAAATTCCAAAGAAAAAATACCATTAACCACTAATGTGGGCTTTAACGTCCCACTTCTATCATTACTGAAACACTCAGATAGCTCAGAGACCCTCTTTCAGTGACATTTTCAGAGCAAGAGGGGCCACATAAAAATACTACATAAAAAACTAACGAGAATGTTCCTGTTTTTCTAGAGTAAACAGGTTTTCGGCCAGTATGACTTTTGTAGTATGACGTTCTGCCTTCTGAGTGCTAACTGTCATGAATAAGAAAAATATTTATTTCATTATTATATATTTAAGATATTTTATTATTGTACTGAAGCAGATGCTACACATACAATGAAATTTTAGGGGCTCATGAATGTACACAACTCAATGTGTGTCTGACCTCATGAATGCTCTACAGAGTGAATGGGCACAAATTCCCACAGAAACTCTAAAATCTTGTGGAAAACCTTCCAAGAAGAGTGGATGCTGTTGTAGCTAATGTCTACGTTTTTAAATGCAATGTCATAAAAGTCCCTGTACCCGTCCCAGTGCATTTAGTCCTTCTTCTAGTGTAGCTTAGTTCTCACTACAAGTTCTCTGCATCTACAGCTCTGTCTTGTGTCAAACTGCAGCTTCGGCTTAAAACCGTGTTAACCACCAACGGCATCCGCTCGTGTGTGTGTGTGTGTGTGTGTGTGTGTGTGTGTGTGTGTGTGTGTGTCCGTCCAGTTTGTTTGGGGTGTGTTGTGTCTACCTGAGACGTCTCTGGCCAATTTCTTCCAGACCGGAGCGAAGGAAGCGCAGTGTCCACACCAGGTCGCGTAGAACTCGACGATGACCGCAGAGGAGGAGTGAAAGACCCGAGAAACACTGTCGGAGTCCAGGACCAGCACCTGGTCAGAGACGGAGTACAGTCCAGCCCGGGCTCCGGAGCTCCACAGACCGGCCAGCAGCACCAGGACCAGCCACGACCTGATCCTCAGTCCGCTCAGGCCAGACACAGACGTGGCACAGCAGGGCCACGCCATGATCCAGCTCCACTCTGAGAGACAGAGAGAAGGTGATAGAGAAGAACAGAGAGAGAGAGAGAAAGTTTCGGTTGCTGTTCCCTCCCACTGTACACACATACACACACACACACACACGCACAGCCTACAGGACTGAAACACGCCAATCAGTCATGAGGGTAGGGGTGGTGCATTAACAGAGACAATAATGCGTTAATCGCTGAATGTATTTAACTACGTTTAGCAATAATTATTACTATGCCACAATTATGCCACTGCATGAACACATGCACAGTTGTTTATCTCTGTCTACCTCAATGTTACCATTTTTACATATCTTGGCATAATTGATTCTACAACTAGAAAGCAGTAAATGAGCAAAAGTATTGGGACGCCTAACCATTAATCCAACAAGGACTTTAATGACATTGCGTTCAGATACGTGGACTTTAACGTGGAGTTGGTCCCCATTTGCGGCTATAACAGCGTCCGCTCTTCTTGGAAGGCTGAGATTTTCCTCCATTCATTCTGTGGAGCGTTTATGAGGTCAGACACTGATGTTGGACGAGGTCTGGCTTGCAATCTCCGTTTCAGTTCATCCCAAAGGTGTTTGACAGGGTCGAGATCAGGGGGTCTGTGCAGGCCAGTCAAGTTATTCCTCATCCAACCATGTCTTTATGTACCGTACTTTGTGCACTGGGGTACAGTCATGCTGCAATAAGAAATGGTTCTTCACCAAACTGTGTCCACAAAGCTGGAAGCACAATGGTGTCCAAAATGTCTTGGCCTAGCCCAAACTCTGGAAAACTACACTTTTGTCCATCTAATGTATTGTCAATACTGTATTCATTCACTCTAGTGTTACTCCTGCCAGCTGCACTATGTTGTCCTGTAAATTATTGTATCCTGGCTCGTTTTTGCACTTACAGTCCTGTATAGTGGAGGGTGATGCCCCAGTTGGTAGATAAAACCACCTCTGGACAAACAGTTAGGGATCGAACCATAGTTTCAAAACAACACTACTGGGTTCTGAGTAAGACCCTCAAACCCAAATGGCAACAGGGAGACTGTAGCCTGTAGTGAATGGAAGTTGCTTTATATAAAGGTGTCTGGTAAAAGGCGTAAAAGTACCATGGTCCTGTTTGTACTGTTAATTATTGTACTAACAGCATCAGTGAACTGCACTGACAACCATAATATAGTAAAGCAAATTGCATTGCTGCCCTAATCATTGCATTGGTACATTCAGTGTCATTAATGGACCAACAGTGATCATGTGACTGCTTGGGGAGGACAAAAGTTTGGAGCTCAGTCGCTCGTCCATACAGTCGGCCTTCGCTCTTGCTTATCCCTATTGTCAAATATTTACCCGCTGACTGTGTGCCCTGTGTGCCTGACTCTACACATTCCACCCACACACACAGGCTGATGTTGAATTTTCATCATAATGAAAGATCCCAAATACACCCCCCCTCTCAAAAAAAAAATCAGTACAAACAGTAGGATTTGATTGAGAAAGGTGCTTTATTTACAAATCTGAAATATCAATTTAATTCACAAATATTTATAATATGTACATGTGCGCAAATAGCTGTTTTTTTCCAACAGCAGTCATCCATGTCCTCCTGCGGACATGCAAGACACGCAGTTGACAGGCCTTTATTTACACACTCAAGAGGAAGAGAGGGAAAAAATTCTTCAAGTGCACCTGCGTCACTCACAGTAGATCATTATAAATATTCATACACTTTAGAGATGCAAAACACTTCCTATTAGCTAAAGTTTTTTTTAAGTAGAAACTGATTATCCAACAATTTGTGCCACTTTGATTTTTTTCTTTAAAAAGCAACTGCTGTTACTGTCCAACAAAATCAAAAAAATCAATCTGCACAGTTATTAGTAAGTAGAGCCTATTTTCTAAAGGAGGTAGAGAGAGGAGTCACATAAACCCTAACTCTGCGTAAGGGCCCGACCAGCGTAGGGGACATTCAAGAAAAAGGCCAGTTCAGGTCAGCAGGCCCTTGTACTGCATAGCTGAACTCATAGCTGAGCTCAAGAAGCTACCGTTTTACATTTATCCAAGTTAACGCCGGATAAAGACAATTTAGTAGACATTTAAAGGAACTCTTCCTTGCTTTTTGTCCTATTTTCTGTCTGCTGTATCTGTAGTGCACAGTCGATTTTGAGACGTTTCACTGTACGGAAACCTAATGACTCGAAACTCACTTATCCAAATCACAAAAGGGCAGTTGATGTATGAGTTTTTCAGTACACTTTACACTTTTTTTGTAAATTCGTTAGTCAGGTATTAGCAAGTTAACACAATTTACAATATGTCCTTTCAGAGATAAAGTTAGTGTTCCAGAAAGAAAAAACCTTTTGCAATTTATTATCAGCAGTAGTGTGGGCAGAGTTTTCGCAGATTCCACCCAATCACCATAAGTACCAGCAACGCGAAAGTAACTGGAGCTGCTTTTTTTAAACTGGTGTGACTTGATGACAAGTCAGATAAAATTCCCTTAACTTCTATTATAGGAGTTTTGAGTCGAGGAGTTTCCAAAGTACAAGGAAGGGTGGTGAAAGTATTGCTCATGGTAACCGACTGTATGCTACACAGAAGATGATTAAGATGAAAAAAGTTTCTCTTAAAGGATGAAAAGCACTGTCTAAAACCCATGTGGGCAGGTCCATCAGATCCTCTGTGTGTATGGCTGATTGGAAATGGGTGCGGAAATGTGAGCATGGTTTAGGGTGCAATAAAACACTGCAGAACATTTCAGCTACGTGCTGCTTTCTCTGCTGGAGTTTTAAAGTGGAAAAAGATGTCTCACACTTCCTGTCCAAACTAAACAGCGCTTGGCATGTGAAACCAAGGAACCAAAGACAACTCTACAGTGTCTGATGTTCATACATTTTTACGTCAGCCTGAGTGCACTGCTGACGGCTTCAGGCCACAGGAACACACAGTAAGGCAGAAATGGAGGTTTTACAGTTTCATGTGTGGAGAAATAAAGGTGGAAGAAAGGCTGGGAGATGTTCCTCATGCTTCAGGGAACAAGAGAACCAAGGAGGCACTTAAAAAAGAGAGAAAGGCAGATGGTGAGGTGACAAACCAGCAGGACAGTACTGATCGGAGAACAGTTATCGCTAGAGGTAAAACAACACACATCTTTTGGCATCCGCTACCTCTACGTGACAGTACATAGTTGTAATGTTATACAAAATGAAGAGTTAAACCATTAAAGGACTCCTGTAATGTTTTTCAACCTGATTTCTATCTGCCAAATCTGTAATGTCCAGTCACCCCCCCTTCCCCCGACAAAAAATAGTAGGCCGACTATAACTATTGTTGCCTTGTTTCTTGGGGAGGGAAAAGCTCACTGACTTGAAAGTTACTTACAATAAAGATGTGAAGCTGCTAAATTCCTGTGATTCCGGTTTCTAGAAGTGCATTTCAATACAGATGCAGCAGATAGACCTTAGATTGAAAAACGCTAGAGTATCCCTTAAAAGCAGTTCAACTAAATGTTTTTGCATTAATCGATAAATTTGACATCCCTTTTCCACATTCACTTTATGTGCTTACATTAGATTTTGCAATTACTCACATTCCAAAATAGCTTTTCTCTATACATTTTCAAATTTTTTGCAGATTTTTTTTTTAATTACAATTTTCAAATAAATTAAAAACAACAATACAGGCCAGGGAGGAGGTGTCGTCGTACAATCAGATTGGCCTGTAAATCTAACATCGCCTTGATCCCGCTCTGATCAGAGCACTGGAATTCATACACTCTTGGAAAGAGATTTAGCAGCAATGGAGCTTAGGCAGCCCTGCATACACACAGGCTGCGTTTCATACAGGACAATAAAAGGCTGGACTAGGAGATTCCTGATGAGGCTGAAGAACCTACAACACAGTGGTGAGTGAGAGTGTATGTATGTGTGTGTGTATGTGTGTGTGTGTGTGTGTGTGTGTGTGTGTGTGTGTGAGAGAGAGAGCCTGGCTATGGGTCTATCCTGAACACACTGTGTGTAGTGTGAGACTGGATACGGATGGTGTAACAGCAGCCCTGAGCTGTGTATGCTCAGCTGGAGGCTGGTCTGGACCTCTTCGCTTGGATCTGATTCAGAATTTTGCTCGTTTAGACCTTTTCTCCTGAATCTGATTCAGAACTTCAGCTGTGTCCTTGAGCAGAGCGTCTAAGATCCCGTCTGCTAGCTGCATCTTCACAAACAGCTCATCCTCATCATAATTCACCCACAGAGCCTCCTCCTCATGCAGCTCCTGCACCTGAGACATGAAACAACACAGTTAGGTTAGAGCTTAAGGGCAGAAGACAAGAATTCTATCATAACGATTGATAATTTTAACCTTCTGAGAGGATTAAACAGTGAATTTGACACCTTTAGATTGAAATGTTGAATGAAATAAAATATTTGATACAAAAATAAATAAATAAAAACATTTACTAACTCAGACAAAACCTTGAAACCTAATATTCTGAAGGACTAATTGCAAAAGTACAACAACTGAGTTGTGTAGGACAATTTACCAGGATGTGATCGACTCTGTCTCTCTTTTTCCGTCCAAATTTCAGCATCTTCTGCCAGTCCGTTTTGTGATTCTGCTCCTTCTTCAGGCCGTACAGCTTCAGAACCTCACTGGTGACGAACGCCTTGAACAAGAAATAAAATATATAGTAAAAAATATGGGGACTTGATCAAAGTTTGAAAAATAGCATCAAGGGAGAGCATCTCTGAACTCTTTCATGATGTAGTGACTAGACTCAATAGATCACTATGTTTATAGTATAGTTATTCATAATCAAAGCAATCAAAGCTAACTATTTTCATGCTATTAAAAATGTTCATATTTGTACTTAGCTGAGAAAGAAAATGAAAATATGAAAAATATTTTTGCAGTATTAGGTTAGGTATGACTATTTTTGATGCTAGTCCATGGTGAATGTCATCTGTCAGATTAAAGATAATCAAGAATAATGTGGCAATAAGTACTAATTTCACAATCCATGATATATTGGTGTAAAAAAGACTCATACCTGAACTTTAGATATGTCACTGTGGCCATTAATCCTGTGGATATAGGAGGAGTTAATGCGCCTTGGTTTGATCCACTGGGGCTGGTCAGTGTTTGGATCTTCCACAAAAATATCCTGAATAACTTCCCATGATAGATCAAACAATGCCTTCAAAGTAAAAAAAAAAAGCAAATAAGCATTTATTTCAGTTTCATGTCCTATACAGCTTTTCCTATATATTAAAAAAAAATCTTGATTACATTGGATTATACTTACATTACATTTTTAAATGTTGAATACTTTAGTTTTCAAACAAATGCATCCTGACTGTTGGTTGCGGGTGAAATTGGTTAATAACTGGAACTAAAGTAAAATGCTGCCAGGCCAGGCAGGGGATTACGAATGATACAGACCCTGGACTTTCCTTTTGCGCATCTTACGCTACAGAATTATATTTTCAGAATTATATCTTTACACCATCTTGATAGCCCCTGTGATAGATACAAGCCATTGATGACTTTTGATACTGTGTTCTAAATTTGGTTTGTATTTTTATCCAGTGCAAATCAAAAACATGAAGACAAAACATGTTACCCAGGTGAATACATTTGAGTAAGAGGACTCGCCTGCTTGTAGCTTCGGACGCACTCAGCCTCTTGCTCATCATTTCTGCTGCAGCCACTCAGGAAGGCTTCTGAGGGCTGGGGTTTTTGGACTGTGGTCAGGCTCTGTTGGCCCTGGTCTAGGCCGCAGTGCTTCCAAATCTCCAGCAGGGCAGCGCTCACCAGTTTTTCCACCTCTGAAGCAGTGTGTGGGACCAGCATGGCTGGTTCCTCAGGTGGTTTCGGTGGTGGAAGTTGGGGCCTGGCTGGAGCTTTGCCCTGTGGAGAAACAGACATTGATCCCTCCTCCTGACGCTGTTTGAGCTTCTCCTGCTCTTTCCGAGAACTCAGGCCAAAGTCCTCATCAAACCAGTCCTGCTCATCACCCAGAGCATCCAGCAGCTCACGGCTCAGCTCCAGCTCTGCCAACCGCTTCGCCAGCTCCTCTTGACCACTGGGACCCAAAACTGGGCTCTCCTAAAAAGAGGGTTGACCAATACTCTATTAAAGCCTCTTTAAAGTTAAGGCTATAGCAAGTCATTATTCATTGCTCCGGTCATTAGAAAGCCTTGTCTCTCCAAAACAGAAACAAGACGTAACTTTAAAACTTGGAAAGTTTGTTGTTCAAACTTTCTATTGGCCCTTTCACCATTAAATGCGCATATAAAGTAATAAGCTGCTATATTCACATAGTGAAATGAAGAAAACATGGAAAACGAGGATTAGTGCAGTTCTCTTCTCTCTTGATAACTGCATTTTTGTCATTTGTAATCTCAATTCATTTTTTCTGATAAAGGTACTTAGATGTAACTGTTTTATTCTACTTATTGTACAGAGTGTTCTAATTTTTTAACCATACTATATTCTCCTCTTAGTATACTTTATTACAAGTAAGCTGTAATATCCCCTTTATTAATATATTTCTAGTCTGAGTATATTTATTATATATTCAGGTATTTTTATTCTGTATTGTTATGTCTTGTCTGAGTGTGCAGTCATGACGTGAGCAATTTCTTCCGGGATAAATAAAGTTTTCTGATTTTGATTCTGATTGATTCTGTGCTTAGAGGATTACCATTATGTATAACTACAACAACTATCACAATAAGGTGAAATAAAAAGTAACAGAAATGATGCATAAACAACTCCCTGCTGACCTTTGCTCCTCACTACAATTCAGAAACAGAATATCTAGTCAAGTCAATATGTGTGGGGTTTTGTCAACACAGCTGAAAAAGTCAACTTTTGCATCAGCTGTTCAGGTAAATCATTGACTTTCTTAAAATCCTTTTAATAATCTGCAAATGATTATTGATTTTACCTTAGAACATGTTATCCTGACATTAGCTGTATTTGTGTTTCAGACAGAATCCACTGCTATTATTTTGTGGTCGTCTTTTACAAGAATTGGTGGAAAATGTGGAAGGTACCCACCGATCTGTTGCAAAGCTCTGGGGATGACACTTCTTCTTGGTCTTTGTCAAAGAAAGCGTGTAGGTCTTCTGTCCTGACACTGGATCTGAACTGAAAAAAGTTGTTTTCCTCAAATTCATCATTCTCAGTGAGGAAGACCTCTTTCTGCTGATTGGCAGTGGTGATTTTCTTCTCCTTCAGCTTCTTAATCTCCTGAAACCGCTGTACAGCATCATTCATAAAACTGTCCAAGAGTTTATCAGCCAGGAAATCAAGGGGCCTGCTCTCATTCACATCAACACTGTCCACGCTCATTGTCTTCTCAGAGGAATAGAAACCTATGGATTTCTGAGGGCCTTCCACGTTTGATCTTTCATCACTAACCAGTAGGTCCAATATGTCCACCATTTGCTCTTCCTCTGGAGCTCCTGGTTTTCCTTTATCCCAAATGTGGATGGGTAGAGTGCCATTGACATTTGACATGTCTTCAAACTCCAGGACAATGTCTTTGTTTTCTCCATTTGTCGCTGGGAGATGTCCTCCATTGATATCTGTTATGATATTGCAATTAATGCCATCTAGGTCTAGTTCTGAGTTTACAAAGCTTTCTTTTCTAGTCTCAAGGTCAGATGTTTTTTTAGAAGTTTCATTTATTTCAGAAGGAAAACCTGCATCTGACTTTTTATTATGCAGTGTACTTTGCTGAGATGCTCCTTCAGAGTTGTCCTTCAACATTTTGTTTGATTGGTCATCAAATGAAGAGTCTTCATCCTCAGTGGTGTCTACATAGCTCTCAAACTTCTCAGGTAGAGGAGTAACCTTGTCTGGAGGGGCAAATATCCCATGTCCTGTTTTACACTGGAAGTATACCACACCATCATAGGTTCCATCATTACTTCCTTCTGACTTATCCAGCTCCACTCCAGCCCAAAATCCATTGGCAAAACTGGTCTGTCCTTTGAATCTGAGAGTGCCTGGCTGAATGTTGCTCACCAGAACTCTGTCGCCAATGAAGTAACTGGACATTTCATCCACATGTGGTGAGGTTTCTGTTCTGGAGGGTAGGGTTGTCGGAGATTTGGGAGAGTTGGCAACATCGTCACTGAAGCTATATTTGAATGACTTTGCCATGTTTTCGAGATCAAGTGACTTCTCGGGATGGAAGCTGCCACTGGCAATTCCTGATCTGACACTTAGCTCTTCATCTATCTCCTCCTCACTGTTGCCAAATGAGGATTTGTGGGACTCCTCTTTGGGCTGTAGGGCTGAAGGTGAAGTGGGCTCAGACCCTCTGTTGTCCTCCCGGAATGATGAGCCTTGCGACAACTCAAAATCATCATCATAACCTCCAGCTGAAGGCGATGTCTCTTTATGATCATCCAGATATTTTCTAGGTGAAAACTCTGAGGTAGGAGATTCATCTACGGGTGAAGGGCCTTTCTCAGGTATAGCTTCGAACTCCTCAGTTATTAGGGGTTTATTCAGGAGTGAGGAGCCAAGTTTCATATCCTCCTCCCTGTCTCCAGACTGAGGTCTCTTCTCTGCTTCGTGACTGCTCTTTCCAGACAGAGCAGTCTTGCTTTCAGGTGCAAAGTCCTCTGCCCTTTGTGAGGGCAACTGGAGGTCCAGTTTGAGCACTGGCTGTGAACACTGGCTGGAGTGGGATAAGTCATGGTCGTCAACAGAACTTTCAGACTTCGGATAGTCCAGTTCTTCTAGGACCTCAGACCTCGGACTGGACACTACACTCTGGTCAGCAGAGACACTGAACTGCAATGTAGTAGAGCTTTTGTTCTGGCTGGGTTGGGGTTCAGGAGACTGTTGACTCGCACCGTCACGCTCAGGGCTTCCAAATACTGGGGTTGGGGTCACAGTGGGTGGATCTTCATCTGAAGAGATGGCCTCATGGTTCTCTATGAACTCACTGTGTCCTTTTGCAGTCACAAACATAAAATTCATGTCACTTGACAAAACTATCAATATACAACATGTAAAGCACCAATCAAGCTTGGACATAGGATATCAATGAAAGGTTACTTTTAGTATTATAAACACACAGAGTTGTTTATGTTTGGGCGCGGCTGTTAGAAATACAATTAAGCGCACCTGAAGGTAATGAGCCTCCACTGCTCAGCGTCCGATTGCCTTGCTAACAGCCGCACCCAAACAAACAACCCAGTATGGGGACAAGGGGGCGTGGCAGACAAGGGCTGGACATTACAAAGTGGGGGTTTACTGTGTATATATGTAGTTAATCGCATGCATCTCATCATGAACGTACCACTCGCAGTAAAAGACTCCGTAAGGATCTTCTCCTCTGACTTGCTGGAAGTCCTCAGATTCTTCTCAGCATCAGGCCTGCTGATGAAGCAGTTCAAACTGGGTTGTTAAAATGTACTGTGATGTATCATTCTGATGGTCATGATTTAAGTAAACTCATTAAGAAATATTATTTGGGTAATTTGGAATGTTCTGTGGAACGGTGTGGACTGACCTGTGTATGGCTGGGGCTCTAATTCTCAACTTGTTCTCCGTGCCTGACGCTGGAGTTTTAATCTGGGGTTTAGCTGCAGGCGTGCTGTCTACCTCCTTACTCAACTCTGCCTTAGTCTTCTCAATGAAGTTATTATATGACTGTGGAAATGGGAAACAGTACATTCAAACACAACAAAACACAGGGATTAGCGTTTTTTCTCCTTATTGCTGGCAACGCCAAGTACTCCACGGCTCTATTTCATTACCTGGTTCAGGTGCTCTGCAAGTTAGGACAAATTGTAATAAAAGAGGACCGTGAAGGAGTCCCTAATGTCAATGAAGGGACAGTAGTACAGACATAAATCCACATAACACCAGAAATAAGTGTTACTTGTGTACAATATATACTGTTTGAGACATTTTAATAATTTCCTTTCATGACAGAACTTTTTAAAGCAGATGTGTTTGGGCTATGCCAATATGAAGATCTGTAGTCTTCAATGAATGACAATTTCTGATTTAGCCAGAAAACCTATACCTGAAGTCAAGCATGCCCAAAAGGAAAAGTCAGACACTGCTATTTAACAGTCTCCTGTTTCTGTTTAAATTATTCGGTACACTGAGAAATTCTGCTTCGTGAAACCTTCAAGTTTGCTTTAGTATTTCTGGCTTTAATGAGCAACACTGCTAAAATTCCAAATCTCAATATTTTCTAAATATTATGGTATATTGACATTTACGTTTGCATTGATAGTGTTTCCTGAGTGCTGTTTCTTTTCACTAAAAGAATGTCTTACAACCTAGACATAGCTTGTTTTATTGGACTGTTTTGTTCTGTTTTCTTGAAATAAAACCAGACAGAACGTGCAGCATTGTAAATGTTAACCTGCAGTATTGTAAATTGTAAAAGCACATTTTGGGAAGAAAAACAACCCTTTTCAAAACAACCTGAAGTTGTAATCAAAGAAAAACCCTAAAACTAAAATTTATATATATCACTGTGTGAGACCAATATGGAGATACCAGTACATACAATATAACAGGTTGCTTTGAATTTGTTTTTAAATGTGTGATTATCAGGCTCTGACCTCCAGCTGTTTGAGCAGACTAGCCTCCTGTGCTTTTAGACGCTCCTTGTGTCGCTGTTTCTGCGCCTTCTTCAGCCACTGGACCTCAGCCTTGCGCCGACGGAGCTCTTCTTTCAGTGCTAATACTCGTCCCTCGATGTCACTCTGATCAGAGGCGGCCTCTGTACGGCACAAGCAAAAGATTATTGCATAAACTCTGTACAGTGGAATGAAGTTAATCCAGCAGACACTATAATCAGCATAAGCTCCAAAAACCTGGACTACTGAACAGCAAATGAGTTTTACTGAGACAAAAAAAAAAAACATACAAAAATGCGGGACCAAAGCTGAAGCATACAGAGAGTAGGGATGTGAGCAGGATCCAGCTGAGAGTAGGAATGTGGGTATTAATCAGTGTAAATTCTAAAGGCCTTTCTGACAACAGCTAATGTTAAGGTCCATTAGAGTCCACAATCAGAGAAACACCGAACAATGATAGTGTGCATGGCTTGGTTGCAATAAGAAAGCTACTGCCCTCGAAAAAGAACACTGATGTCCATTTATAGCTTGCTAAAAATCCTATGGATAAGCCAAAAATTGTCTTGTGGATGAGACCAAAATACAGGGGGTCCTTGAGCTAAGCCACAGATCCATTCCTCGACAGTGATGATACTTAACTATCCTAGCAAAGTTGTAAATTCATAAAAACACAATTAAGCCACAGAAAAGGGAAAAGGAAAACTCCCTTACTCATGTGCCACATTGCTGCATATTTTTCGCTCAAGAAGTCCATAAGTATGGCACTAATTGTGTAAACCGAGACTGTTGTAACTTGAGGACCCCCTGTTCAACTTTTTGGTTTAAATGAGAAGCACTAGGCTGGGAGAAAGAAAGAGCCTTATGCCATGTTTGAAACATGATGGTGTTGATATGTTTTATTACATCTATGCCAAAACAGCTTTCCATCAATGACGATACAATTGATTCTGAAATGCGTTCTAAGGAAAAAGACAGGATATCTGTCTGTGATCTAAATCTCAAGGGAGTGGGTCACACATGTAGGCAATGACTCTACACACTCAAGCTGTTCCACTAAAGAATGGTTAAAAAAGACTTGAGCTAATATTTTGGAATGGGCAATTCAAAATGCTAACCTTGCCCCAGTAGAAATTTGAAGTGAGAAACCACCCACATCCCAGAGTTGAAACTGAAAGGGTTCAATTTCCTCCAAGTCGATGTGCAGGACTAATTATTACCGGGAATGTCTAATTTCAGTTATTGCTGCATAAGCGGGTAACATCGGCGGCTGAATGCACAGGTTTACCTACTTTTGCCACTCAAATGATTTGATCATTGGGTTCTCTTTACCTACCTTTGTGTTAAAATCTGAAATCTTTAAAACCCCACTATACACAAAGTATCTCTCTAACCACTACACACACATTTTGTCTACAGGTATATGAGTGTGTTATACTCACCGGATGTTGGTGCCGAGGGACGGGGCTCACTGCTCTTGGAGCTGTGTTCCTCCAACTTGCTGTTGGCACTGTAGTTAGTTAAGGGAGTCTGTAACACAGATACATTAAGTGTAAGTAGAAGCTTACTTCGCCTAATACCTATAGAAGGATTCCGAAACAGAGGGGGTTGTGTTTTTCCAACTGGAATTAAGCCTTTACAGTACAAGGTCTAAACATTAACAATGTAAGTGTGATGTTACTACTCTTACTAATTTAAAGAAGTGTTCTTCATACAATTACCCAATTCTCAGAAAGAATATGTCTTAAACATCTTAATTGCACCTCAGGTGTAATAAAATTGTAAATTATAATTTTATAATGTAAATGTAATTTACAGATACATATAAAAAAGACATTGGGCAGCAGCTGAGTTCTACAGCCTCTTTTTATTTAATTTACAGTAATAAAACTACTGGGCTTTAAGAAAAACAAAATGAAAAACAAGAAAAACACTCGAGATGAGTCAGGACGGACTGGCAATCTGTGCCATCTGGAAAAGAACAGCTGTCTGTTGCTCGGTGGCTGTCAGCCTGTCTTTCTCGGCTGAGACGCAAACATTATAAACAATAAGTAGCTTTTAATTAAAAATATGGAATTATCTGAAACACACTAAAGTAGAAAAACAAAACCATAGATAAAAAAAATAAACTAAAAAAAAAAAAAGAGTCTGAACGGAACAGTCTGGAAGGCGTCTGGATGTGGCCGTGCCACACCTACACTGATTTATATATTTGGATTAATATTTATGTTACAAAATTAGTAATTTTTTCTAAATAATTTAGAAGTAAAAGGTGTAAAATAACCATATGAACCATGAAAAAAAGGGTGGAGAATATTTGCAGGTTCTGCGTTATACTGGAGATTTCCACGGCAAAAATCTGTGTGTGACTGAATCCATGACTGCTGATCCGGTATAACTGGGGAGTTCTGTATATACGTATAAAGTAAAACGAATCACTAGAGAAAAAGCTCTCCGTGAATCTCAGATAGGTAAAGGCGACTAATATAAAAATAAAAATATTTCCTAAATTCCCACAAGTGTGATGCTGGCTCATCCCCCCTACTCCACTGTGGTTTGTTCCTTACCTCATGGGTGTGTGTGGACTCAGGCTGCTTAGCTGTATGTATGTCTGTCTGAGGACTTCCACTGGTCTGTGCTGAAGTCAGTTTGGATGCTGGGCCATCTGAAGAAGGACTAACCAACTGCTCTGAAACCCACATGACTGAGTGCACGCTGGACACTGGAGAGGAGTCATCTTCTCTGTTCGAATCTGGACAGACACACACACAGATTTTACAATGTGCTTAATCTACAAAATAGGTAAACGTCTCAAATTGAGAAATGTTTACATTTAAACATACAAAATGAAATGCTGATAATTATTGGTATCACATTATATGGAATTATGTATCATTTTAGCCGATTTAACTAACCCCAACTTCTATTGTCCTACTGAAACACCTGTGTATTGTTAAGTCATGATTAAATTAGGCACTTTTGACACGTACTTTTGGAAACAGTCATATGTTTAGTTTGCAGGTTCAGCATCATGAACTCAAGTCTCTTCTTGAATACATGCATTAATCTCACCTGTTGCTCTGGCCTGCATTACCTGATCCCCCCACCCCCAATACGAATCCCTCAGAGACTCAAAGAACCCATTGTTTAAGCAAGGAGCCAGTGACAACTCTTTAGCTTATCCCATATGGCTCCTTACTGGATAGTCAGTGCATTACTTGTAGAAGCTTTTACAAGTCTATTTCATGACCTGTAGATGGAAAACACCCGAATAAGTGAGTGGAGAATAGTAAATGCAGATGCTTTCAGACAGGTGTACTGCATGATAGAATTAGCACACCACACTCTGTGGCATGTACAAGACTGCTGAACAGGTCCAGCTGACTTCAATTTTGCAACAAGTTGACAAAATGAAAAGATCTAAGTGACTGTGAAAGAGGGATCCTTGTGATTGCTCAACAGACTGGGGCTGTAACTAAAATGATGATATAAAGACATCAGCATTTTCACCACCATAATCTAAACACTAAATGAATATCATAAATGAATGATGGCGCTCCATTCCAGTATACACCTTAAAGTCTCTCTGATAGCCTTTGGTAGAACCCAGCATTTAATCAGGAGCTTAACTTTAGTTTTTTCTTCTCTCAACTTTCCAATTTATCTGACTCTCTATATCTTCTAAATGGAGAGTATGAGATTCAGTCTCTGTCTGCCCTTTTATCACTTTCCAAAAAAGTGAAAATTTAGGCAACCTAAAGTGCAAGCAAAAAGAGTTTCACTCGACTGACTGACCAAAACCAAAAACAAGACAATGTGAATGTTGGCACTTTAGATGTGGAGAACTGAAAAACAGGTAGAGTTGACCCTCTCACCTCTCTCTGGGCTCCTATCCTGCCTGAAGGTGGTGCTGTTGTTGGACAGCGGTGTGGCAGAGGCAGCAGGGTGTTTTCGCTGTGGTTGCTGCTCCCAAGCTGCCAGTGCCTGTTTCTCCATCCGCCGCACCATGGCCTCCTCAGCATCCAATCTCTGCCTCCACTGTAGCAGCTCCTCTGCCTTCAGCCGTCGACGCACCAAACGCTGCTCCCGCTCCGTCAGAAACCTGGCACAGAGAAAGAAAAAAACAAAAGCCATAAAGAAAGAGAGACAAAACAAGAGAAAAAGAGACAGAGATGGGGGGAGAGTGAATTGGTAATCCAGCAAGAACAAAACAGGCCGTTAAAGCGATAGTTCAGACCGAAAACTTCCCACTTCATGCCTTTGTAGAACTATGGCTTCAATTGACCCATATCAAATGAATCCAGACAAAAGACTTACGCAAACAAACACTTATGAAAACACACTCGCAAGGCAAACCATGTTCATCCCTCATCAAGCATGGTTTAGGTTCAGATCAGGAAACACCAAAAGCCTCAAATACAGGCAAGTGTGCCTCTGTCATTAAAATCACCACCCACACCACCATCATTACAAACCCATGCAGCTGCCTGAGCTTAAGGGAAATGAGTCCGTTAGAGGTCACACCTACTGGGCAGGCTGCTTTTGTCTCTATGGCTGGAAGGAGATTTTTTTCATTAGCAATTGGCATTTTAACCATTTTATCTACTTAGATCAGAGCTTGGTATCAATGTTCAATACATTTATGGTATCACATTACTTCTATACTATCAGGCAGTAAAAATTCTTAACATCTAAACTGTCTCACCAATGGCAGTGCTTTATCAGAAGCTCAACTGCTGGCTAGCTGACTAGCAAGTTATTAACATCAGCAGTCTAAACTAATTGCACAGTCATTACACATCCTTCTTAACTCCACCCAGTTGGCTACCACACTGAAGTGTGACTTTTGTAATAGAACTGAAGACACTTTTTGCACCTTACTAAAAAATATAAATAGTCGTAGTCAAAAATGTCATTTGAAATTTGATTTACTACATATTTAAAATGAGTAGCAGAGCACAGCATCTTTCTATCGTCTGCCTCTAGCTTAAATAATGACTCGTAACAGACTGTTACAAGCTTTTAGTGATTTATCTTTGTGTTTGACAGTTTAGTTATTTGTTTTGGTTTATTGGCTTATTTAGTAACTTAAAACTACCACTTGTAAGTCAATCATGAGTTCAGATAGCTGTATATTTAAACATACCAAGAGAAAACTGAAGCTCTCTGTCCTATTGCTATGTAGGTTAGTCATCAAGGTTTGGAATGGCATTCTACCGTAAAGCAATATATATTAGGGATGCACCAATTCCAGTATCTGATATCTTTCATGCATGTATCTGTTGATGCCTATTTCTATACATCAAATATAATCAAAACATATATAAATCAAATCATCAAATGTCATTAAAAACATCTGTTCATTAAATTTCAAGCCCTGTGTTCCCTAAATATCCTCCTCTTCCAGAATATAATAAATGCCATATCTAAGCAACAGTCCAGTGACAATTTTTACTTAGCTGTCTATACTATATCAATCCAAATATCACTGTGAATTTGTACGTCACACCCAAATCCTGTTTTATTCCAGCAGGGAAAGCCACTTGGGTGGTTGTGTTGTTCATGGAGGTTTGAGATAATTAAAAGAATGTTAGAGAAACACAAATGGCTTTATCTGAAAGCAATGGTCTTGCCTGGTGAATACAAAAGCCATCTCCATCCAATCTAACCTTCAATTCTATTACAGCCCTGAGCTCATATATACTCATTAGCTCATCACAGGCCATGCTTATTGAATCTGGAGGCAGTGGAAGATTTACTGCGACCACAGAACAGACCCAGCACTCGTAGCCAGCCTTATTCAAAACCGTGTAATCCATCAGTCTGCACGGTTTGGCCTCCACTACAGGACATAGAAAGATAACTCCAAGATTAACAGATACTTCAAGAAACCTGTGATTTAAATAAAACAAATAAACAAATTATTTAAATAATTTTGATAAAAATTACAGTTAGACGAGAAATGTAGTCAATCAGTAAAGACATGCATTGTTTTATTAATTCTACACTGTAGCTAAAAGGATAACATGGAATTGAAGAACATGAAAGTTATATCTTACAATTATATCTTAGCTTTGTGCTATATTGCATGTATAAATCTCCATGCAGTGCCAGTATGGCAGGACTTTTTGCTGTGCAACTACCTTTGTATGTTTTTAAAAACATACAAAGGTACATATTACATACCACATAAACAGGCCTTTTAAAATATTAAAGATTTGAGGCAAGAAGCTTTGTAGTTCCAGTGCAAATCTAACAAGACAAACTTCAGACACCAAACATGTCTTGGAAGATCAACTACATCTGGGGTAAGAAGTGAAACATATTTCAGAATCCTGCTGAATTTTCCCACCACAGAGACAAAATGCCCAGTGAAATGATTACTCCACAAACCTGCCACAACTCAAACGAGGAAAATCTTTGGCTTGTCAAGGTCATTGTGACTGTATTGATTTAAATACAAATCAGCGAGAGTTGGTATCTAGAGGGTTGTTTGTCTCACGGTTTTAATGCAAGAGTTTGACTGGTCAGTGCAGGTAGGTCTGCATAAAGTGCAGTTACCCGAAGAGGAATAAAACACAGTTTGAAAGTTGATTTAATTCTTGATTACAAGGTCTAATCATTGTTATTTATCATACAATGTGATTTCATTGTGATCTCAACACCTGCTCCACCTTTATAAGGTGCTACAATTTATAAGGCTCTGCAGAAAAAAGCCCAGTCATTTGAGTGTTGGTGGTTCCATCACATAAGCCTTGTACCCTACTAATTTAATATGTTTTACTCATTTATCAAGTTAAATAAGAGATGCATGGAATGAAAGATCAGTATCTTCAGAACCCTTTTTTGATATTGGTTTGAAATAGCTGCGCACAAGTGGCATTGCCAAAGACTAGTTTGACCATGGCAGAGTTTGGGTCTCTAATTCAACACCGGCCCTGTCTGCAGATAGACACAAGCATGCTCCATGGGAAAGGAACAGGCAGCTGTACTGTACCTGACCATCTGAGTGTAGATATAGAGCTGGAATTTAGGATGGAGTTTAGGAAGACAGAGACGGAGCAAGGCCCAGTGCTGGGCACCAAACACAGAGAAAAAACAGAGCACAGGAGAACACTGCCTACACACACAAACACACACACACAATCACACACATGGAGGAGAAGACGAATGGAAAAGTGAGACAGAAAGAGAGGGGGAGAGAGAAAGAGAAACAGATTTTAATGAAAAGTCATCCGAGTGGATGACTGTACAGGGATGAGCTGCAAGTGGTGTTCGTCTACACTCATACTGGGCTGGCCCATAAGTTAAAAAAAATCATTGTATGATACACTTTCCATAACATACATTATTATTGATAATTATTATATGCATTATATGTATTTCTTGAAGAAGTGTTCACACCATTGGGGCAATACATTTCAGAGTCACTGTTTGCAGATGTTTAAAACAAACACTGACCAAAGCTGCATACACACACAAGAGCAGAGGTTTTTTTTGACTTAACGTCACTATAGAATATCTAAAAACATGCCGTCTGGTTTTTGGTTTTCATTAATGATAAAATAATTAGAAAACGTGTGCTTTTCCTTTGGGCTTGGATTGAGCAAAGTATTTAAAAAGTATTAAAAGTATTTGCTATCATGCAAAGTAAGGGGACAAACTAGGCGCACATACTGTGGATACTGCTTAAAGCTACATTTTAAACCTGAATAGTATTTTGAATGGATTAAAACCTATACTAATGAATGTCAATAACTATTCAGCAATAAATTAATAATTGCTGTGAAGACATTTTATTTTCCAAGTCTACTGGCCATATGGAGCATCTGAACTGACATTGGCATTAACATACACATACACATCTGTAGCTGTGCAGCATGACCATTGGTACAAAATAAATAGGACATGAGAGAAAAATAAGTTCATTATCCGATGTGCTGGAAGTAGCTCTATAGTTTTGTTATTTCAATCCAGTCAGGGGGTCAGGAATGCATGCGGCAGAATGCTGCTTAAAAAGACAAATATTTGTGATTTAAGGAAAATTCTTTCCAGCTAAGAGAGACAATTTATTTCTCAATTGTAGAGGTACAACAAAGAAATAAGGCAATATTTTCAAGAATTAAGAGGGCCAGATTAAGTGGGCAATACGTTGTCATACTTTTATGTGTATATCGCAGGTATCATCAGTACTTTTAGAACTGTAGCTAACTGCATGAACCCTAAAGGAAAGATTTAGACCAATTATAGAGCTTGTAAAGAAACAGTTTTACGTAATTGCTACTTCTGTTTAAAATCACGATTAAGAGACTGGCATTAAGACGCGTACACACGCACGCACGCACGCACACACGCGTGCACACGCACGCACGCACACTTTTGGTAAGGATGACACACACACACCTATATTTTTGGTAAGGATGACACCCAAACGGGGAGCTCAGAGTGTCAAACCTGTTTATTGGGTGAGAAGAGGAGCCTACAGTGGTATCTAATTTCTACTGACGCTAACTAAAATCCTGGTGACAAATGATAATTCTAAACTGATCTGCAAAAAAAAAGCTGTTTTTGAAAAAGTGGCTACAATCACAGCTTCTTCAAAATACAACTTCTTTCTTGAAAAATATTATTTATTAAGGGTGATTTTAAAAGCAAGTACTTTTTCAGAAATACCAGCGAAATTAGTAAAATTCGGGCAAGCTCTAATGTTTTCACAATTTATTCATTTATTCCTGATTCTTGAATAGTTTTTTTAAAATATAAGATGTTTGACCACCTATCACATAACGCTGACAAACTTGAAGGGTGAAGAATAGCACATGCTTTCTCTTGAGTAACATAAGGCCAAACTTCAGTGAGCAAACCCCAAATATTTGACCATTAGTTCTTACATATGTTCAACTAAGATACATAAATATTATCCATGCAGTTAGCCCCCTAATAATTAAGGCATTGGTTAGGTGTTAATCTCCTGACACGAGGGCTACTGCCTGGATGGTAGCGCAACTCAAAGTCCCTTTGTCTACCATTACAAGCAGATGTTAAACACATTATGAAACACCCGCCCTCTCATTGGACTAATATTTTGTAGCCTTTCCTAAACAGAGCATGCTTATGTCTAACTCAAAGCTGCTGCATACACAAATGTTCAACCTGAATTATTCATCAATAACACATGCAATCAGATGATGATGTCTTGGAGTAATTATTTTTTAGTCAAACATAACCAAGCGAGGTACCCTACACATGGCATGCTACTCTAATATAAATGCAAGTTTACTTTATCCCTTAAACAGAAGATTTGTATTAAGCTGTAAATTCACCACGTCATTAAGGATATTAGGATGAGTGGGTAGTTCAAATGATCCACATACAGACCATTGGGATGGTAGTTTAAGGGGTTAGTAAACATTTTCTGCATCAAAACCCTGTCAAAAAAGCTTGGTGGCAACATTGAATCGGGGCACTGATAGCTGAAAAGCACTCATCAGTGCACAGAGAGAGTGTGTACCTCTCATCCATGTGGTAGCGCATCTTCTTCAATTTCTGCATGATACTGCTGGTCTCGCTGCCAGACACAGAGACGGGGGAGGGGCTGCGGGTCTCTGCATCAGTCACCAGACTGGGCTCTGACTCCTTTACCTCACCTGAGACTGGCGACT
The DNA here is from genome assembly GCA_037577075.1 of Alestopetersius hilgendorfi. NCBI lineage: Eukaryota > Metazoa > Chordata > Actinopteri > Characiformes > Alestidae > Alestopetersius > Alestopetersius hilgendorfi. The sequence goes on from JBBIGB010257166.1 coordinate 22,997, forward strand.
TCTATATAAACAAATTAAAGTTAGAGATAAGCACTCCAGACGTTATACCTCTATGAGATGTATGCAGCAGGGTATGGACAATAAAATATACAACTGACAAACTACCCAGTATTAATGTACCTAATATTTTAGAGTTCCAGAAAGCTGGATACTTAATGAAATATTTTAACATAGCTAACAGTGAATGGAAGTAAGTACATAATTAGCACAACATAATTTGCACTGAGGTGATGCTAACTGACCATTGTCCATTTTCATCTACTGTCGGCAACATTAGTTCTTATGTAAATGAAATGTATGATATGCGTATTGTGACATACTGTAGTAATGTATCATAATAATCAATAGTGTCACGTTCCCCAGCCCTAGTGTAAATTGTGTAAGTGTTGCTGACCGGGCTTTTATCTCCAGCACTCCTGAGTTTCTCTCTCAGCTTGAGGGTACTGTGGTGTATCCTTTCAATCTCCTCCTGCTGCTTCAGCAGCAGTTGTCGCTCCCTCCGAGCTGCCCTGTTGGCTTCCTGCAGACGTCTAATCTCTGCCTACATCACACACACACACAAATCATTTACTTCTCTCTTGTGTCCTAGTATTTAAATAACTGGTGATCCAAGTGTGTTTGTGAATTGTGTTACCTGTTCCTGCTGCAGTTTGAGTAAGAGGCCTCTTTGTCTTTTGCGGATTGGTGGCATTTTATCATCCTCGCCCTTATCCCTCAGGCGCCTGGCAGGAGACAGAGAAAACGCATGACAATCGTTGTACAAAAACACAGACTGCCATCCCCAAACATCAAGAAACTGACATTTCACTGTGTAAGTGTTTCATCTACAGTAGATTAAAGCATGTCAACCTATTGTTACAGGTCATGGAGGAACAGTCACGGCTAACCATTTCCTGGGATCAAATATTAATAGGTCATTCCTAGTTTGCTCCGTTGCACATATTCTATAATCTGCATCACCTACAGACAAATATTTGGAAAAACTGGATTGACATGACCCTTTAATGATGAATGTCAATATCACACGCCATATACCCGAGAGATAATGTACTAATTTTTATTAATATTCACAAATTAAGTTTGCATTTGCCCCTTTCAGTTGTGACACAGAAAACTCATGCAGCTCTATCCACACTACATATCAGCTTGTAGAGGGCTGAGCTATACATGTAAAATTCAGGTTGGGGCTTTATGAACGGGCCTCTCACTTTTTCTGATGCTCAAGCCAGGCAAGCTCAGCCTTAGTCTTCTCTTTCAGCGCTCGATGGCGGAGCCGCAGCAAGGAACTCTGATGTTGAGCTCTTACTTCCTCCTCTTGCATATATTGCTTCACCATCGTCATGGTGAACTTATTGAAGCTGTTCTGGCCACTCGAGAAGGGCATACTGCTGTCCTGTTAAACAAGAAATATAAAATATGTTAAAGGCAAGTGTAGGGTTTATCATAGAATTTCCACTAGAGTAGTTACTGCTCTGCACATTTTAGTGCTTTCCTGTTGTACTACGACAACTTCAGATCACAAAGGGCCATTTAATTAGCTGAATATTTGGATCAGGTGTGCTTGGACTAAGGAAAACATTCAAATGTGTAGGGGGTGCTCCACAACTGCATTTGTTGATTGGGTGTTAACAGATTAGTCAATAACGGGCACCATGGTTTCTTTAATTGTATTGCTTTATGTTAACGTTTACATTATACATGCAGTCATTTCTCTTTGCCTTTTTTCTTATTTTATTATAATTATTGAACATTTTATCTCTTAAACATCCTGCAGTGTTATACAGTCTTTCTGAAAGACATTTTATTTCAAAATTAATTATTAGCTGGAGCCATGCAGTGAAATAAGTGAGTGCCTTTGTATGTCTTTTGTATATTTGTAAGAAACGGTGCCTCTAAATCAGACAAAGAGAGCAGGGCTAGGAAACATCAGTCTGAGCAGTTAAAACTTCTGAGGTGAAGAGTCTGGCAGAGTTGGAGCTAAATAAAAGCATGCTGAGAAGTGAGTTAAGGGAGAGTCTCAAAAATCACACCAGCTTGCAACAAGAGGGTGCAAACATAAGTGATCTTCCAATATCACACACTCTTCAGAGAGCAGGCCTGAACTACTGTACGCATTGCTAGACATAAATACATACATTTTAAATATATATGACATATTGTAACAGGTTATAACTATTGTGTGCATGCATACATACATATACAGTAACCACTCAGTCATATGCGGTTTCAGTCTAAAACTGATTCAGATTTTATCTGAGAACTGAACTGTAATACACGGAAAAGCATGACTGCTCCTTGTCTTGTCCTCATATTTTAGTGTTTTAAATAGTTTATTTTGTATTAGTAAACTGTGCCCTGTCTAAACGTGGGTTATTTCAATGTTTCTGATTCTGATTATTTACCTTTACATTTTCTTTAAGTTTAAAATTAAACTCAAGAGTTCTGGGAGCATATTTGGGGGCATATTTAGGGTTTACACAATTTAAAAAAAGGCTTTTTTGTTTTCTTTTACCAAAACACAACACGTTTTTCCACTATACGCGGGTGCTCTTGGAACGTAACCCCGCTGAAAAGTGTGGGACTACTGTATAAAATAGATATTCAAAACATTGTTTTTGGTGCTATTTGGT
>JBBIGB010257167.1:0-13904 GCA_037577075.1 Alestopetersius hilgendorfi
TGTGTGTGTGTGTGTGTGTGTGTGTGTGTGTGTGTGTGTGTGTGTGTGTGTGTGTAAGAGAGAGAGAGAGAGAGAGACAGAGGGTCCATGTTCAGAAATGATTTCAGTAGATGTATCATGCAGGTTACTGTTTAACTAGTTATTGGTTAGTTATTTTCAATTGGCCTTTCCTTTTAATAATGTTTATTATCCTCTGAATGACATATTAAAATTGATTTGTTAAACACTGGAACATAGACCTGAGGTTTCTCAAGCTCTTGTCAGCGTTTGTCAGGGGTTCACTTTGACAGCAGATTGTATCGGACTGTTTTTATGATCCTGCGATTTGTTGTTAAATATCTGTTATTTCATGAAATGCAACATGCTTGTGAAAAACCCTGATTTCATCATTCTTAGCAATGGATGGTTTTCACTGAATTTTGACAGAATTTTGACAAAGAAATTTGAGGATGAAACCATTATGTGCATAAACATAGTTATTTATTAAATAGAAAATTATTCTGTGGACATTTAAAATGGTTTTCTTAGGTGTTTTTGGTTCACCTGTTTGTGAAGCATTTTAAAACTATAGGATACAGTCTAAGAACAATTTTAATCATAGTGAATATTTAACTTCTGATAAATAATGGTGTCACAGGTTATTGGGAAATATAGTAAAGCCAGCCCTGCAGAGAATGCTAAACAAGAGCAGTCTCGTCGTTTGACTTTTGCCTTAAGTCTTTCTACTGGCCATTCAACACGTAGACCAGAGTTCACCTCCCCCACCCTGACTGCCATCCACCCCCATCTACAAACAGAGGATGAGAGACTTAGACTCATAAACAGAGAAGCTGAGGGGCAGAGATACTGGCATTGTGACGTTTGTTGTGTGCGTGAGTATGCTAATGGGTTTGGTAACGCGTGTTTGTGTGAGACTGAGAATGTGTGTATGTGTGTGTGAGAGATAGAGAGAGACAGTGTATGAGTATATGTTAATGTATTCTGTAGCAAATATGATAATCAGAGGCTTCTGTTATTGACTCCACATTTCACAGAGCTCTATTCATCACTCATCTGTCCATCACATACTCATTCTTCTCTCCCTGCGCCTCTTTCCTCCGTCTACAGAGATGACATTTAGCCCAGGGACTATTAGCGGGGTCCCCAGCACCTCATTTCCGACCTCACGCCCACACAGGGTCAGAGGTTGTCAGAGTAAGGTTGGGGGGTGGGTAATCATTCATAAAGAACCTCTTTTCTTCACTGTTGTCCTGTTTTGGGGTGCAAAGAAAGTTTCCAGAGCACAAGTCACAAATAACTCTCGCTGCTAAAAGATTTTTCTTTTTCTCTCTTATCATTCGGACTTATTCTTTTTTTTTCTCTCATTCTATCTCTTGCTGAATCTCTGTTTTCTTTCTCAGACGCCAGATCGTTTTGATCATTCCATCGTGCTGAACCAGTTGCGATATTCTGGAATGCTGGAAACGGTCAGGATCCGACGCGCTGGCTTTCCAGTTCGGAGAACCTTCCAAGACTTCTGCTCCAGGTGAAGTGAAGTGATCATTTGTCATACGTGAACACACCACTGCACACAGTGTGAACAGCACGAAATTCAACCTCTGCATTTAACCCATTCACCAAGTGAAGCAGGGGGCAGCCAGGAACACGGTGCCCGGGGAGCAGTGCGCGGGGCCGGTACCTTGCTCAGGGTACCTCAGAGGTGCCTAGTGGTCTTGGGAATCGAACCCGGACTTTCTGGTCGCAGGGCAAATGCCCTAACCACTAAGCCACCAGCTGCCCCCCACTTGACCCCCACTTTCACTTCAAAGGAAACGATACAGAACCTGTAGAAGAGGTGGTAATCCTACCATCCTACAGTCTCTACATTTATTTTGTTTGTCCTCTGAGCGACTTACAATATTCAAAGTGACTAGTTTCAGTGTGAGAACCAGAGGTTCTAAGGCATTCTAACACAGCAGTATGGGAAAAGTCATCAAGCAGTATGGGAATGGCATCTGTAATATAACTGTACTGTTATGTATGTAATAATGTTTTTACTCATTGTATTCATTGTTTTCAGGTATTATGTGCTAATGAGGCGTGTGGCCATGTGTGGTGACCAAAAAGAGGCGTGTCTCCGTTTGCTTCGGCTCCACGACAGCAGCAGTACCGAGTGGCAGCTGGGAAAGACAAAAGTGCGTTTCGGTTTTCTCATCATGCTTTCTAAATTCTCTCCCTGATCTTTTACATTCACTTTCTGATTGGTTCTGTGTGAGTGAGCTTCGGATTGGCTACTTTGCTTTGATAGGTGTTTCTGAAGGAGAGCTTGGAGCTGCGCCTGGAAAAGAAGAGAGAACAGGAGGTGCTTAGGGCCGCAGCCATCATACAGGCCCACATACTGGGCTACAGGGCACGGTAAGCATAAACACAAAGACACACCCTCACAAGCTCATGTAAACATATGCTAAATACCATTACATGTGTAGGCTAAAGCAAGGGTTCAGTCCTAGTCCTGTATAGTACAATGGCTCTTTTTTCACCTGGCCTATAGGAGGCAGTACAGGCAGCTTTTGCATTGTGTGGTGGTGATCCAGAAGAACTGGAGGGCACAATTCTGGCGCAGGCGATTCCTAAAACTTCGCTGGGCCTCTGTCACACTCCAGAAAAGAGTCAGAGGCCAAAGGGCTCGACAACTCTATTCACAGCTTCTGCAGGAGAAGAAAAGGAGAGAGGATGAAGAGAGGAGGCGAAGAGTGGAGGAGGAGCTGGAGAGGTGGGCAGGGCACCTGACTATCTTTATTTACATTTACGTTGGAGGGAAGAGGTCCACAAATGTTTTGTATCATTTAATATGTGAAGTTTCTGGATTTTTTGTATTAAGAAGAACATAATGGATTTAATAGCAGTTATTGTTTAAACTTGAGTCTAATAGTGTCTTCTGCTGTTTTGGTTATTTAGAGAGAGACAAAGGATTGAGAGAGAGCGGCAGGCTCGAGAGGTAACACAATCTCAAATTTTATCTGTGTTTGACATGACAAACATAGTAATAATGCTGTGACTGTTGTAACTCAAGGATCTCCTGTATTTCTTGTTTTCTGTTTGTAAAAACGAGCATGTCAGCCATGTGAAAGGTACACTATACAGACAAAAGTACAGTGAATACTTGACTTATGAGTGTCCCAACGGCTGACATTTTTGTTTTGAGTTGAGAGCTAAAATTCGGGTTACGAGCATTTCTGCTTGCCATTATTTTGCAAATTTTTTTTAATCCACGGACAGTGCTGAGAAAAAGGACACTGCAACGGAGGTGATAATCTGAAGACTCGAGTGAGAAGAAATAGGACCAGTGCTGTACATTATACTTAATAAAACAGCGTATTGCAGTACATTCTATTGTATGATGTTTTTATACAATATTCGTTGTATAAAAGCACATTTTTCTTGTATAAAAACAAAAAAAGCTGTGCTTTTAGGAGGTCCGGAATGGATTAATGGCTTTGACGACACTTGTTTTTAGGATTTGGGCTAGGCCCCTTACATCCAGTGAAGGGCAATCGTAATGTTTCAGCATACCAAGACACTTTAGGTGCCATGTTTGTGTACAGACATGGTTGGAGTTTGGTGTGGAAGAACTTCTGAGCTCAACCACATTCTACGCCTTTAGGATAAACGGGAATGGAGACAGAGAGCCAAACCTTCAGGCCTTGACCAACATTAGTGCCAGGCTTCATAAATGCTCTACAGAATGAGTGGGCACAGAAACACAGAAAAGCCTTCCAAGATGAGTGCAAGCTGTTACAGCTGCAAAGGGGGACCAGCTCCATATTAAAGTCTGTTTATTTAAATGCAATGTCCCTGTTGGTTTAATGGAGGGGGTCTGAATACTTTTGTCCATATAGTATACATCACAGGTTTGGAGCTCCATATAAGAAGAGTTTCAAATATCCAAGTAGGAATTATGAATTATGAGTCTTTCTCATGGTTTTTCTCTCTCAAAGGCTGTAAATGTTCCAGTTTTACCAGAATGTAGCTTAACACAGAATAGCTATACTCCATTCACCACTAGTGTTGCATGCTAAGTAACGCAGTTTTGTGTGATTTATCTACAGGCTGAGGAGGCACGGATAGCGGAGGAGGCTCAGCAAAGGAGAGAGGAGGAGGAGATTCTTAGAGGGCAAAACACACCCTCTTGTGCTTCAACTGACAATGAGCTTCCTGAACCACTGTTTGAGGAAGAGGTGTTTGAGGAGGAGGTGCGTCCTCATGACGTGTCCCAAGTAGAGGAGATACTGCGTCTGGAGCGGGAGATAGAAGGTCTGAGGAGGCAGAAGGAGACATGGGAGCAGAGCCTGAATGCTCACTCGCTGGCTCGCCTGCAGCGCATGCGGGACAAGGAGCTGCTCCGTCTAGAAGAGGAGGCCTGCAGGGCGGCTCAGCAGTTCCTCTCCTCACTCAACTTCCATGAGATAGACGAGTGTGTGCGGAACATCGAGAGTTCCCTCACGCTAGAAGCCACGGAACAAGGCAGGCAGCGGGGTGAGGAGGAAGAGGAGGTTGATGAAGGCTTGGGTGCAGACGAGGAAGGCTTCAAAGATTCTCCGAACCCCAGTGAGCACGGACACTCTGATGGACAGAGGACCAGCGGAATCCGCACCAGCGATGACTCGTCCGAGGAGGACCCTTATGCCAATGACCGCATGCCACCTCCTCCAGCCCCGCCCACAAACCTACCCTCTGCCTATCACATGCCACCTTGCAGCAGGGAGGCTGCTTTTTGCAGGAGCCAGCAACAGGAGGAGGAGGATGGAGTGGAGCTTATTCCACCAAACGAGGACTCAGATTACGATGCTGATGATTATGATGAAGGTGGCATCAACATGCCTCCCAGCATGCCTCTCTGTGTACCCCAGAGTGGCCGCTGGTCACATGATCACCGCAGCTCCTTGGCGACAAGCACCAGCGCCAGCTCCGGTGCTTACAGGTTTAGCTCAGAAGGAGCCCAGTCATCAGTGAGTATTCACATTTTGATCCAAAACAATGCATGCACAGCAGGCCAAAAGAAAAGTTGCTATTACTGATTACTAATATGCTACTCAGTTAACACTCAGTTGGTTCCTTTTGCCAACATCCAGTAAATTTTTAATTATGACTTCTAGCCAAAAAAGTTTTTTTCCAAAATATTCCATTTGGTTTCAAATTCCAACTTTATGAAATTAAAACGTTATGAAATCTTTTGTTTGTTTATTCAACTCCTAATTTAACACATTTGATTCAGTAAAAAAAGTAAAATGATTATATGTTTTCCAAACATTTGATCTGTAGTGTATGCACAAACTAAAACACACATAAATCCTCAACATAACACAAATATACACACAATAACATTCTCTCTCCTTCTGCTCCAGTTTGATGACAGTGAGGATGATTTTGACAAGTTTGATACAGATGACGAGTCATCATACCGGAGAGAGTCTGTGTACAGCTGTGTCACTCTGCCATATTTCCACAGCTTCCTGTATATGAAAGGTATAAAATAAACTTCCAAACTATTTATTTATTTTTATACAGTATTATTGAAAAGATTTATTGAGTGGCCAGTACTGACAGCCTATGGTTTTATTTAGGGATGCACCGAATATTCGGCCTCCGAAAATTTTTCGCCCGAAAATGGCAAAAAAAAAATTTTGGTTTTGGATTAAATTTTTTTTGTGACTGAAACAGTGATGACGCAATCAACAACCACAACCTGCATGTGCCAGATTGGATTAGTGTCTGGCATGTGGGCGTATTTCGATATATCTAAGGAAAACACACAGAAAGCCTTTTGTAAAGCATGCAATACCAAAAGGAAGTACAGTGTGAAGAAGTGAGGGGTGGCTCAAGAGTTTTGCACAGTACTGTATGTCATAGCAATACCAGCTGAACTAGTAAATCTTACACATAGTGTAAAATGTATCCAAATCTAATCATGTTATTACATGGTCACATTAGTTTTTAAATTATTGTAGCATAAAATGTACAATGCTAATATAAAATGTATACATTTGTACGTTTTCGGTGAGCCAAAACAAAGACTCGTAAACAATAAACGTTGAAATAAATCTCTCTACCCACATGTTAGACAGGGCACAGCCTAATAGTACTAAATAAACTGAGATAACTGTTGAAAATTGGGAAAAAATGTTTTAAACATGAAAATATGAATGCAAGACATGGAGCAGTCATGCTGCAGCAGCCTAGCACCTGCGCATAACGCTCTCAGATTGGCTACTTTTAAACCTCTCGCCTCTCAGTACAGTGGTATTTTACCATTTCAAGACACACTTTCTATATTTATACAGTTACCTTTGGAAATGTTCCAAACTGAATCCATGACTGCTGGTCCATGTAAAGTGAGGGGTTACTGTATATATATATATATATATATATATATATAGTCATGTTGAATCTTGGAGAGAGTACACAAGGGGATTTGGGAAGCAAGACTTTTCAATGAACAAAGGCTGTCCACAAACTGATAGTTCAACCATGAACTATTTATATTGAAGGAGCCTCACTTTTTAACTGTGTATATATTTATGTGCTTGACGCAGGTGGTCTGTTGAACTCGTGGAAGCGGCGCTGGTGTGTGTTGAAGGATGAGACGTTTCTGTGGTTTCGAAGCAGACAGGAGGCTCTGAAGCAGGGCTGGCTCCTGAAGAAAGGTGGAGGCTCGTCCACACTCTCCCGCCGCAACTGGAGACGCCGCTGGTTTGTCCTCCGCCAGAGCAAACTTATCTACTACGACAATGATGCTGAGGAGAGGATGAAAGGCATGCTGGACATGCACGAAGCCAAGTAAGGACCAACACATATACTAACTATGAGATTGGTCATAGCCTTATCCAGTAAGTAATTATAAGAAAACAGGTACTGTTTTTAATAACACTGTGTTAAATAATGTACTTCAATTTCACTGAGTGTCATAAGTATAGTAAGACGTCTACAGTGATACTGCAGTGACTCTTTATGTGCTGTAGGGCTCTCCCTTTATGAATGTTGGGACTATGTTGAGTTGCTAGACAGCAATGAGCAGTGGGGGGGGGGATGAGATGCCCCTGATATGAAAGCAGTTCACATCTCTCCCTAAAGATGGCTGTCCTACAATAATACAGACAGTCACACTTACACCTGCAGAAATGAAAAGTTGGATCATCCCCAGAAATTTGACTGTGGGGCCTCAAAAACATCTGGAATTCGATTTTATGGCAGATCAATGTGTACGTCGTATATCAATAAGATATCTATTATAACACTATTATAATATGATTTATAAGTTAATAATATAATGCAGACTGAGCCACACAAAATCCTAACAGAGTATAATAGTCAACCCTCAATTAATTATCTTTATTGTAAGGCATGTTAGTATTCACTGGCCACATTTTGTTGCTTAGGAAAGGGGAAGTAGGCTTAATAAACACAAGCTGCTGGTTTTGTGTGACGCATGGGATGTTTTTTTTAATTGATGCTACAACAAAAACAGACCAGCAGTGAACAATTGTGTTCATCAGGAAACACATACGCAACATATGTTTACTAGATGCTAAATTCTTTAATTATTTTTTTCTTGAATAATGTTTAAACACGATGCAGTGAAATTATTCACTATTTGAGGCTGAAACTAGTACTCTGAGAATGACTGAGAATGAGTGTATCCCTTGAACAAACTGCAAGGGCCCTAGAGCAGTGTGTAGCTGTACAGATGATGATGTATAACCACTCTCTTTTTATTTGTTTGCTTGGTAGAGAGATCATTGATATCACAGGGAAGGAGAATGGAATAGACATCGTAATGCCGGAGAGAACATATCACCTTATTGCAGACACTGCAGAGGATGCCAGGTAAAAAAGTGAATTTGTGTTTGTATGTATATATGCATATATATGTCATTATCAGTGGCAGCTGCTAGTCTTTGAAATAGGGGAAGCTCATGTTAGGCAAAAAATGAATTGTTATTTGTATGTAAATTCTGAGGTTTCATCAAGATGCATACAGTTCATTTTCTTTGTCGCAGTACTTCCAGTCAGTCAGTTCACATTGTCATACCAGGAGAGCTGAAAATACCTGTTATTTTCCTGATTTTTGCACCAGATCAATCTTGGGCGTTGGTCTGCCCTGCTGTTTAATTCTGAGTCTCTCCTCATAAGGAAGACACTACATGGTTTTGCCAAAAGCAGGTTAACAATATAAGTACTGTCGGCCATAGTGCACAGCTTGCTTTTGTACAAACAAAAATGGTTTATATCACCAGCAAACAACACAGAGCCCAGCAATTTGTCGTCCAACTTCACCTGCAAATCCGCATGGGACTGAACTCGAATCTCTGTAGTGCTGGTGTTTACTTAAACCATACTGTCAATCAAAAAAGGGGTTTCATCCAATCATCATGCAGCAGCCCAGCATCCTGGCCCACCCACAGCAGAGCTTCCCTGAGTGACGATTTTGGTGCATTTATCCAATCACAGTACAGGTTTTGCAGAGAAAAAAGCTCCTCTGTAGGCAATAGAGCTCCAGTGAAGCCACACTTCAGGAGGGTTTAATGCACTATGCTGCACGGAAATGTAGGACAATAAAATCGCGTCAAACAATCTACAATAAATACCTGACTCTGAACAAGCTAATCATGAAGTTTAACACGTTCTAGTGCACTTTTATTAAAACCAATACCAATACAAATACGACAGTGCATATATGAGCATTTATTTTCGGACATAGTAGAGGAAGCAGAGCTTCCCTTGTAGTTTTAGAGCAGCCGCCACTGATATATTGATATATATATATATATGTGTGTGTGTGTGTGTGTGCAGATGGATGTCCATCTGGTCTGTCCCTGTGGTGTTATGACCCAAGTCCATGTATTGCATAATAGTCATATGGTGTGCTTGCATATGTGTGTGTCAGTAAAGGCAAGGGGTGCCATTTTTAACTGACTGTTACTTCATGCTCTTCAGCCACTGGTTCAGTGTTCTGAGTCAAGTACACACCTCAACGGAACAGGAAATCAGAGAGATGCACGATGAACAGGCCAACCCACAAAATGCTGTTGTGAGTATACACACACACACGGACACTTAAGCACACTTACAGAATCATAGACTATATATTCACTGATATACACTTAACCCACGTAGTTCTCACACATGGATGGTTATGGTTTTGTAAGTATCAAAATGTGATATCATTAAAATGATGGTTTGGGAAAAAAACATCACAATTTTCCACACACCCTAGATATGTTTGAAATACATGTTTGAAGTTTTGCTGCTTTTGGTTAGAACTGAAAATATAACATTTACATTTACGGCATTTAGCTGACGCTCTTATCCAGAGCAACGTACATCAGTGCTTAAGAAGTCCACAACTGTTTCTTACCTGAAAAACAGCTTAAATCCATGTCAACTATTTAACTAAGATATTGCAGTTCGAGCATCTATACAACAACTGTCACATAATAACTAGCCAGGCTATAAGGCTAACTTTGCTAACAAATCCCAGAATTCAACCCAAAATTGATTCCCTAAATACATCCCCAAATTTCTCTCTGCTCACTTTTTTTGTTAAGGCGGCACCAACTTGTCAGTGTGGTTTAGGACTCAGTATGACTTACTGTGAGGTTTAAAAATGAACAGTTCATCCCTATGGACAGCCACAGCTACATGTCTGTACAACTGAATGCAGTTTGAGCAGCTTTAAAGATATTTTAGGGAAGTGTTTACATGAACTGTAATTGTAAAATTGCAAAAATATTTACTACATTGTTCTTTAATGTGATAGAGATAATGTTGTAGATATCATGCTGATATAACAGTGATTTAACCTCTTCTTTTTTAGGGCACGCTGGATGTAGGCATGATTGATTCAGTGTGTGCCTCAGACAATCCAGAGAGGTATATACACAACACACACACGCATTTGTGCGAGACACTGGTGTTCTAAGCATATTTCGAGCACCTGGGAGAGTCTTTTGTTAATGTTCAGAGGGAAGCAGTCACCATTTCTCTCTCTTTCTCACTTTATTCGTCATTTCTTAATCTCCCATCGTCTCTAGGCCGAACTCGTTTGTGATCATAACCGCTCACCGTGTTCAGCACTGTAATGCGGAGACTCCGGAAGAGATGCATCACTGGATCGCCCTTTTGCAGCGCTCCAAAGGAGACACACGCGTCCAGGGCCAGGAATTCATCATCAGGGGTGAGACATGAGCTCTGCTCATTCCCACAGAAAAGACCAGGGTCAAGAGCTGGCCACATACTGTATGCAGCTTATATTAACTGAACACAATTTATATTAAACACACTTGATTCATTTCGTCAGCTAAATGATAAAGCATGTATTGGTGTTATAAAGGTCAATGCTCTCCTCTCTGCAGAAGTGTGGTCATCCAAAGCCTAAGTTTGACCCCCACCAGAGTTGTAAGCTGGTAGCTGCTTTCAACCTTGAAATCCCACAGTAAAGAAAGTGTGTTTACACAGCATGTGGAGTTTCGGGTTCCTTAATCTTTTTCATAAATCAGGCTTCTCGTTTTGTCTTCCTTTCAGGCTGGCTGCATAAGGAGATGAAGGGCAGTAGTCGTGGTAACCTGAGACTAAAGAAACGCTGGTTCCTACTTACCCATAATTCCCTGGACTACTACAAGAGTTCAGAGCGGAATGCTCTCAAGCTGGGCTCTCTGCTGATAAACAGCCTCTGCTCCGTACTGCCCCCAGATGAGAGAGTGTACAAAGAGACTGGTCAGCAAAATTTCAATTATGATTTTTAAGGCAACCGTACAAAATCTCAGTTGTTATCCTAATTCAGTATGATTTTGAAAGTACTTTTTAAATATACAGACTAGCAGGAGTGTGACAGGGAGGAACAGATTGCACAGTTTAACACTGACAATAAAGAAATATTCAAATGTTTGCATTTGATACAGGACTGATATTATTTAAAATTTAGTTCATTCAGTTAATTGAGTTCTCTAGAATTGAATAGAACACTCAAGAATTAATGCAACTGAATGGTCACCTTTAAAACACTGCATTTTCCACCCTCTAATTATTGTGTTATTGTACCAAATGTATTTGTCACTCAGTTCCATGTGTATCTGTGTGCTTGTGTGTGTGTGTGTGTGTGTGTGTGTGTGTATCTAGGTTACTGGAGTGTGACAGTGTTTGGACGTAAGCACTCCTACAGACTGTATAGCAAGCTGCAGAGTGAAGTGTCTCGCTGGGCCAATTCTGTACAGAACGTCATCGATACCAAACCTCCAATGGACACACACACACAGCAACTTATCCAGGACATTAAGGTGACACATACATCCATATACCATCCACAGACACACAGTACATACGCAACAGCAGCAGTAGCAGCAGCAGCTCACATAGGTAACACACATTAATGTCTACGTCATGTCTGTGTTTTTGTGCTTCTCAGGAGAACAGTCTGAACTCTGAAGTGGTGGATCAAATTTACAAGAGGAACCCAATATTACGCTATACACACCATCCACTACACACACCAATACTGCCCCTACCTTATGGAGACGTCCACCACAGCCGTGAGTAACTTTTTTAGTGAAAGTGATCATTCGGTCATACGTGAACACACCACAGCACGAAATTCACCCTCCGCATTTAACCCATTCACCAAGTGAAGCAGGGGGCAGCCATGAACACGGCGCCCGGGGAGCAGTGTGTGGGGACGGTATCTTGCTCAGGGTACCTCAGAGGTGCCGAGCAGCCTGGGAATCGAACCTGGACTTTCTGGTAGCAGGGCGAATGCCCTAACCACTAGGCTACCAACTGCCCCTTTCACACATGCAGACACATATTTTTACACCTGTGAGAGCTTACAACTTCTGTCATTTCAGTGGTATCCCTTAGTTATGCCTTGGTTATAAAACCTGTCACCATATGTAAATAAGTTGCAGGTAAACATTATTAAAATTTGATTAACATTTCAACCAATAACAGTGGGACTTAATGCACCTGTCTAATTTTGCAAGAAATTGTTATGCATTATAAATAAATTGTCCAGTTATAGATACAGCACAACAGAAATACTCATCTACCTTAAACGTTAAATCATTGCCGCTAGTAGCAAGTTAGTGATTGAAGCATTTTAAATATTATGTCTAAATACAGCCTTATAACTATGTCAGGACAACAGGTCTACTAGTAAAAACAGTCACTGCATCCCCTAACACACAGACAGCATTCTTAACGTCCCTTTTCCCACTGTTCTACAGAGACTTCTTCCAAGATTAACACACTCTTTGTCTTGTAGATGAAAAGGGGCGTGACTACAGCACTTTGCAAGCAGAGGCTTTGAAGCTCTTTAGCATCCTTCAGCAGCTGGAAAGCGTGGCTGAACCTGTGACAATCATCCAGAGCATCCTGCAGACTGGTCACGACCTTCGTCCCCTGCGCGATGAACTCTACTGTCAGCTTATCAAGCAAACTACACGTCCACCCCAGCCAGGTGGTCCTGCCCACATTAGCGGCTGGAGAATCATAGCCTGCCTGTGCTGTACCTTTAGCCCTGCCTCTAGGAGCATCCTCAAATATCTCAAATTCCACCTCAAGAGGTCAGTGTGTGTTTTTGAGATTGACTCTTTTAGCCAGTCTAAATATTCTGTAGTAGTAGACAAAAACATTAAACAGTTCAAATGGCAACAACACGGAGTAAAAAAAAGCAGGAGAGAACTAATAGAAAGCAGGATCGAGAAGTGGCCAAACATTGCAAAGAGGAAACATTGCAAAGATTCTGTGAGATTGCGTTTATAGTTTGGCAGCCATAACACTAAAAGATCTACCACCGATTGAAGACAGTTGAAATTTGAGGACATTAAGCAAGCCAGAACCAGGTGAATGTAAAGACCGGGTAAGAGTAAATAAGTGAAGCAGTTCAGTTAGGCAATGATATATACTTCTGCAAAGAAAGGGCGAACAGAAGCCAGAACTATAAAGACCCTCAAAATTACAGAGCTGTGCTTCAAGCAGCTCAAGCATCTAATAGCATTGGGACAGAAAAGGGCCTTCCACAAAGTTGGAAGCATGGTGTTGTCCAAAATGCCTTGGTATGCTGAAGCATTAAGATTGCCCCTGACTAGAAGCATTAGGATTGCACTTCACTGGGGGGCAATTCTAGTTTTCAAAAAATAAGGACTGTGTCCATATTGTGTTGATTAATTTTTTCTAATTTATGTACTAATTCACTGATTAGGACGCGGGAGCTATACCCAGGCACCGAGATGGATCGCTATGCAGCGTTTTCCCAGGATGCACTAAGGCGTGTGCGTGGTCGTGAATATGTGCCATCATGTGAAGAGCTTAGAGCCATTCTCAGCAGACAGGAAATGAGCTCAACTGTGTACTGCCATGGCGGCGGTTCCTGTAAAATTACCATTAACTCACACACCACGGCAGGAGAGGTATGTGAATAAACACACACATGCACGCATGTACACACATGGAAACACATACAGCACTACTTCCATTTAAATACTGTTATTGCATTGTTTGTCTTAATTACTGGCATAACTGTTCACCTTTTCACAACTCATTTCTGTGTGTGTACACTTGTGAATCTAGGTAGTGGATAAGCTGTTGAAGGGCCTGGCCATGGAGGACAGTAGGAACATGTTTGCTCTGTTTGAACACAATGGCATCACAGATAAAGCCATCGAGAGCCGCACCATAGTGGCTGACGTCCTTGCTAAGTTTGAGAAGTGAGTAGAGCTTTGCTTTGTTCCACCAGAAATAAAGAATCAGCTCTAAACAATGCAAATTGCACCCACAGTCTACCCAGTGTGACCAATTGCTCCTCTCTCTCTCTCTCTCTCTCTCTCTCTCTCTCTCTCTCTCTCTCTCTCTCTCTCTCTCTCTCTCTCCCTCTC
>JBBIGB010257275.1:0-13904 GCA_037577075.1 Alestopetersius hilgendorfi
CGAGTGGGTACCCGGTACCGGGTATTTTCGAATCGGTTCTTATTTGGAACCGAATTTCGGTTCCCATCCCTACCCATACCCGCACTCCGAACCACGGTGAGACACAGACACACAGCCCCAACTCCAGTATTCATTTTTGTGCATACCAGTGTGGTGTAGGTACTCATTAAAGTCCTAGAGCAAAAAAATTGTAAACCTCTGATAATGAATGTTTAGCATTTTACTATATTTCTAGCAAGCACATGGTACTGGTACCTTTCTGGTTGTATGGAATTCTCTGTGCTACTGAATTCTAGAACGTTTATAAAAGTATACAGTCCTGTAGTTGCTTCATTTGTTTGCTGAGCTTTTCTATAGACTTCCCTGTCTTCTGTGTCTTTTGTGTTGCTATAGAGGTGAATCTTTCCGTGGAGGAGAGAATTTCTAAGTTGGAGAGTATTCTGTTGCTTCACCTGAAACAGCAGAAGCACAGACAGGTCATTCACCCACTCTTACAGAAAGGTGTGTAGAGAAAGTCCAACTGCTTGACATGAAAGCAAATTCTCTCTATGTTTTAATAAACTAAACGGATAAATGGTTTATTTTGAATGTTATTTTGTTTCAGTTGGAATTAAGTTGTGCCTTCTGGATCCAGCTGTGTCCATAGACTTACAGTACCTTGGTGTGAGCTTGCCTTTCCCCCCACCTATTCACAATAGTTTGGATCAAATTAATCCGTCATCCCATGGTGAGTAAAATGTTATGTTATCATAGTAAAATGTTTGATGAGGGAAGCTATTTCATAAATCTTTATTTGCTTAGCATTCTGTACTGTTATTTAAATAAAAGGTTGTTTTGTAGATAGTGCCGGTTTGTTTGTGTCTCGGACTGGAAAGACAAATGATCCCACAAAGATAAAGGGCTGGAGAGATAAGTTAAATCCCACGACAGCACAGAATACTCCTGAAGGTACGCAGTTATTCTTGCTGAAATCCTGTTGATAGAATCTCTCTGTTTTCATTCACACAATATAGCTATAATAAAGAAACAGCTGAAGGTGAATACACTGACATATAACCTTTCTGTTGGTGAATAGGTCCAAGAAACATTTCTGCATTCTGCAGTGACCTGCTTGATGAATATCTTGAGAATGAGGCTCAGCAGATCTGTGATCGTGCTGCTGTCTTTTCTAATAGCTTTTCAACTCCAGTATCTTACCAACTACCTTCCAAGAGCAGCAGTTATGTGGTAACACTGGATAGTCTACTGAAGAACGGATGTACACCATTAAACAAGGTCTTTTACAACCCTGCAAACAATATTCAGACCAGACCTTCTCTTAAGTCTCCTAAAGAATCCATACCACTTGGTTCAGCAGGACCACACTATCCTACATTTGAAAGCAAAGGGAATGACAATACTCATGCAGGTTCATTTCAAGGCGATCAAGATATAATTTCTGCTAGTTATGGAACAAAGAACCTACAAAGCAGACCTCAGAGATGGAGTTGTGGTGTGACACCTGCTAAAATGCAGGGACATTCCATGCTCCAGGACATGGAGAAGGATGCACTCTTTCATGGGAAAGTCCGTACACACATCACCAATGAGAGAGCAAACTTTGCTCTCAGTTCTCTGCTGACTTCTAAGGTATGGCATTACGAGCAAAGCTTGCTGTGATTGATTGTATAAGCAGTCAGCAGTAGGACTGATAAGTTTGAATTGTTGAGCTATGTTTTTTTTAACATCTGCAGAAATCTGTGAAGAGGACTAAATTGAGTCTTCATCTTGAAGAACTTGCATGTTCAGAAGACTTCTGTCGGTTGGGCTGTATCTGTGATAGCTTGCAAAGGAAAATTCGAGGACCCATTCACTGCCGACGAGTTGAGTGTATGTTTGACTGCGACTGTTTCCGACACAAAGTACTTCTGATTCACCCTCCAAAAGTGGATGAAGGTCAGGGGGGCAGCAGAAGGGCATTGATGACTTTTCGTAAGTGTCCTTGTGGCAGTCACGTGCTTTGATCAGATACTTTTAACTGAAAGTTAAAATGAATGAATAATTGAAAATACTACCTATTACATTAAATGTTGCAATGTTCACTTGCATTAAATCAATTGCAAACACAGAGACGGATGATAGACCGCCACCTGCTTCAAGTATCACCACTTTATGGAAATGGAGGACAGAAGATGACGATGCAGAACCTTTATTTGTTCCAGAGCCTGCACCGTCTCCTAAGGTGCTTCGTAAGCGCGGCTCTGTTCCATGTCCAGCTCCTCAGGTAAATAAGAGTTCTTGTACATTAACTTCACATATATTAACATATATTACTGGAATTAGCCTCAGAACTGTGATGAATGTTACCAGCTTGAGGACAAAAAAGAAACTGATCTGTGTACTCGGCTTGGTTATAGATACAGGAGGAGGAGAAAGATCCTGTGTACATGTATTTTGAAAGCATGATGACATGTGCTCGAGTGAGAGAGTATAACAGCAATCCACCTCCTCAGCTTCACATGCTCCCTAACAAAAAAATGAAGCCGGGAGCGGAAAAACTTGTAAGTAGTATGACACTGGGGCACTGCTCATTTGCGTTTTGAAAAGCTCTTTTCCACTCCATGTTTTGCAGTTCTGTCATTGATATAATCATCTGAAATTATATAAAATTGTTTCTTTCAGGATCTGTGTAATGAAGCAGGTGTCCCACCTACCTCTCAAAAAAAAGCAGGTTGGTATTTGTAATTTTGAGGGTAACCAGTTAATGATTTATTATGATGTGCAAACTTGCTGAACTCGAGGATATTGTTTTGTAGATTTACTGGTCAGTAATGACAATTTAAGGTTTATATTAAGAGTTCTTACCTATATTACACTTCTTACCTAGAAAAAAGTACCACCGATGTCACAAAATGTGCACCTTCTGTAGCGGAACTAGAGGAACCAGAGCCCACTAAACTGCTGGAAATCCTGTCTGAGTGTAACTGGGAGCCTCATCGGAACTTGGTGCTGAATGCGCTGTTCTGGCGCATTAGCAATAACCTTCTCTCAGAACCTTTCTGCCTTGGCGTATACAAAGTGCAGCTTCTCTCTACCTCATTAAAAAGAGGAGAGACTTGTTCTACAGTTACATATAAGGTGTGTGTCTCGCGGGCAGAGGAACAAAAAGTGGCCAGTGACCAGCTGGTAAAGAAACCAATGAAGACTGGGGAATCACAAACTAAGAAAGGTAACATTGTTGTTGATGGTGTGGAAGGTATTAAAACCTGAATCAATATTTTGTGCAACTACATTAGTATGTATTTTGCCTGATTGACCTCTTTTTCCTAAATATTAAGGAAATGGTACAGTCTCTAAACCCATGGCTCCCAGGAAAAAGGACAACCCCTTGATTAGTAAGCAGCCAGAGAAGCTATCCTGTAAAAACACATCAAGGATTTCTCCCTTGCACACTCGTGCATTTCCTGCTGGATATCTTAAGGCTGCCAAAAAGAATCGAGGAGGTCCTGCTCTTGGGTTAGTTAAGGTAAGTTCTGATATAGGAAACAGTCCAAGTTGTCAGAGTTCTGTTAACTGCCTTTCTGTACCTGTAGAGCAATATTGTCCAATCCCCACTTGTGTGTTCTGCAGGTAAACGGTAAAACGTACAATCAAGCAAAACTGTTATTAGGCCAGATGGGAGCATTACATCCAGCCAATCGATTTGCAGCTTTTCTCACTGGCAGGCTGCAGCCTAGACCTCAACATCAGCCCAAAGTCCTAGCTGATGTACCGAAACATCGTCTCGCTCAAGCCTCTGTTGAGCCAGCCAGAGTTCCTGAGCCAGACACAGTTTCCGAAAGGACAAAAACATCCAAGTTAACTTCTTTGTGTGCTCTTACAACACCCTCCGGTAAGTTCCATGTGCAATGCTAGTAAGGCCTTTTTGATAGTTCAGCTTGTCAGTCTTTTAATGGATGTGCTAATTTAGCAGCCTAGCAGGAAAGTTGTTGATTCTGTTTCAAAGACATAAACCGAACGCTACTACCAGGCTTAGGTCTGTCCTCTTTTTTTTTTTACTATATTATAGAGATATAGGTTTAGAAAACACTGTGACCTATGTACTGTTTCCTAGACATGTAAAACACTCCAGTTGCATGGTTATTACAGATGACCTTCTGTTCTCGGAATATTAATGATAGTAATGAAAGACCTCCATACCTGAGGGTGCTGAAAAAATTAACAATTGCATGTTTGTCGTATTTTTAGATCAGAGCACACCTCTGAAGGCAGATGCCTCTGTAATCTCTCCTATTATACCTCCTGTTACAACTCCCACTGTGCCTGCTGGCTCCAAACTTCGTCTTCCAGTCCCACCTTTGAACTTGACAGTTACAGCTTCAGCATCTTCTATCCTTCCATCTGGGCAGCAAATGATCCTGCAGCATTTTCCAGGCGTACCAGGGTCAAATATGTGCTGCCTGTACAATGGCCATATAATTCAGATAGTGCCTGTTGCCTCTGGGCCTTTTGGGCAGCCACAACCCTGTTTAAACAGTGCAGGTTAGTGGGCTTTTATACGTTTCTGTAGTATCTGTAGTATCTTCACAGTATAAGAAGTGATGTATGGGCTAAATAGAATGAAATATAACTTAAATACAATTAAATTTGACAATTTGAGTTGTTAATAATGAACAATTTAGTTATCATTATGCTAAATTTAACATGACCTATTGATTCACTTGTTTTGCCTTCTCTGTTTCTAAAATCATTGTCTTCTCCTTTTTTTTCTTCATTGACTGCACAGGTAGCACTCCACAGGTTGCTCAAACAACTACTAACACATGCCCGCCTAAAGATAGCAAATCAGTACAGAAGCCTTTGAGCACTCTTTCTCCTACAGAGACATTACCTAAGACTTCCCCAGTCACTGCACCGAAGATCCTCTCCCTTTCCGGAAGTAATGGCATAAATATTGCCAGTGGAACACCAGCGTTTAATTTACAGTCTAGTTTTCCAGGAAAAACAGGAACATTCTCTTTCCGGATATGCCCTCCTAGTTCTGAGGGCAAGGGTATAGGGTCACAGCCAGGTGCTAAACCTCTTGATCCACATGTTGCTGCTACCCCTTCTACTTTAGTACTCCCTGGTGGATTTACTCTCATAAAACTACCTCTGGGGTCACATTCTGGTTTACCAGCAGTTGCTGCAGATACCACAACTACATCTCATCCTGTGCCACCAAATAATGAACCCTTGGAAAAAGAAATTTCCCAGAGTTGTTCACAGTACACTGAACAGAGATGCCAGGCCTCAGAAGACAATACCAGTACACACATTCTAGAAACTTCCAACAACAGCTCAACAGATGCTGCTGACTCAAGTGATGGCAGGAGTGCTGTGAATTCAGAAGGGTTTGGTGAAGGACAGCTTCAGGAAGAAACCTTAGATTCAGGAAATGCCAACAGTAAAACGTCTGGCAGGTATGATTGGGTACCGGAAGAAGCAGCAATGGTACTGAAAAGTGATGACAATTGTAAATCCGAAGAGGATGACCTGGATGATTGGCCGCCTAAAGGAGCAGAACAAGTACTATGGACAGATGAAGATTCAACTGATGAAGAGGAGAATGGAGATTTTATTGAAGATGATAGTAATGCATATGTGTCTGTTAGCATGATGGCCAGTAATTCAAACAACACAACAATAACTGATATTTGCCCCAGTGCCTTTGATGCATGTCATTTAGAAGAAACTGACGTTTCAGACTGTCCCCAAACTCACAGAAAGGGCTTACCACCTGAATCAAATGAGCACTCCAAGAACTCTCAGGCTAGTGTTGAACTGAAACAGCATATGAAATCTAGTCTGCCTGCTGAAGAGAAAGAACAAATCCATGATGACTCATTTACAAATGCATCTAGCTGTACTCTCAAAAATGGTGAACAAGAGCCACACCAAAATGTTTCCTCAATTGAAGAAAGAAAGAAAGAACCCAGTAATAAACCAGACGAGACATTATCCTCCAGCCCCTGTAACATCCAGAAGAACGTCCTGCTTCAAGAAGATTGTTCCTCAACTCCCACTTACTCTGAACCCTATAATAATTTGACACAGAAACCCATGGAGGCTAGCCAGTCTAGTATCAAAGATCTTACCCCAAAAAACATTTCTCCAGTTATCACTAAAGCAGAAGCCACAGACAATGTAGCCATGGATTATTGTCTTGGTTCTGGAGACATTTTTAGTGGTTTTATTAACAGTGACCCACCAGAGTCTGTCACATGCTTTGACCTCCTGGTCAAGGAACCAAATTCTATCCCTGAAAATATTTTACCCGTTAGTCAGAAGCAAGTAGTTAGTAAGAATCAGACAGTAGTATCCAATCACCTTGATGACAACAACAAACAAATATCGGAGTCAAACACTTTACAAGTTAGTCCAGGTCAGGCAGATTTGTTATTCTCCACTTCCTCCAAAAGCAGTAGTTTGCTACAACAGGATGAAGATGAAAATGATTACATAGACATTGATGGTAATTTCTCATGCCCTTTACTGGAAGGTCAGACACCACCGCCATCTGTTAGACCTGTACAACATCTGCCAAGCCTGGTCTCAAAGAAAATGGGTCCAAAGAGTCTTTCTTTAATGCACAAATCAATCTCTGAGGACAGTAAGCTCCAATGTAAATTTGGCAAACAGTTTGACCACCATAGACAAACTTTCAGAAAAGCCAAACCAGTTCCAAGAAAAGATGATGTATCAAAGGAGCCAAAGCTTGACAAATGGAACAGGTTTCAGAAATCACAGCATGAACTGCGTATTGATGAAGAGAATGATGTCAGTCATATGAACTTATATGATGAAGATGAGGACCCAGGCAATGTTTCTGACTCTGATTGCAGTGAAGTTTCAAGAGATAAAAATGAGAGAAACTCAATTAATGATGAAGAGGATTCAAGTAATGACTTGGAATCCAGCAGTAACAGTGAAACACCAAATGAGAGTGTGAGTTTCCCTGCTGACATGATACTTGCCCATTGCTCACTCTCTTGCCCATTTTGTGGGGGGCTATAAGAATGTGAAGAATACATTTGTAAAGTTGTGTCTGAATCGTAGGTGAATACATCCAGTGATGAAGCTGTCGACGTTGAGTCATTTGAAGAAAATCAAGAAAAGTTGATTGTCGCCAAGTTGAAATGCAAAATCACAGAATACAGGTTAGATAAAAACATCAGTCTTAACTAGTATATATTTTTTTAAAGAAAACGTTAATTTTAAGAATTTTACTATTCGTATTTTTATGTATTCGCATTTTTGCAAAAAAGTAAATGTTTGATATTATGTGAATTATTTTCTCCTAACTCACCACCGTAATACATCCACACAGGGAAGCAAGACAAATGAAAGCAACAAAAAAGGAATTCAGAAAAAAGGTATGTTTACTCACGTAATTGATTACAGGGTTTAAAAACTAGTCCTGGTCTATATTACTCTTTCAATGGAAAATCTTCCTTCATTATACTGGATAGGCTCAATCTGTATCTAGAAAACTGGTCTTTATAGTGTCATATTGTCATTATTTTTTACAGCCTTTATACCTGTAACACTTTTCTAAAATACAAACACATTTATATATTATTTTTTTGGGCAGCTTAATCAAAGTGTAGACACTTTTGATAGAAAGTTCCTATCAGCGAACAAGCTAGCGGAGCGTTTAACTCACACGGAGAAGGAACGCATACGCCGAGGTGAAATGCAACAGTCCTTTGCTTCACTGAAAACAGCACTAAATATTGAGGAACAAACTAAGATGTGCAAGGATGACATTCTCATTCAGGTTAGTAACGCATCCTCATTTGATCAACAAATCATAAAAATGCAGGGAAGATTTTAAAATATTTATAATATTTCCAATATTGAGAGCAATAATGGGGTTCACCCACTATGCTGTAGTTTTTTTCAAGCTCATTTGCTTATCTCGACCCATACTTAAGAAAAAATTGAGTAATTATGTTGGAAAAGAGAAACTAACTGTTTCCTCTGTTGGCTCTGATGCAGGCCCGCCTCATGATTCGGGCTCTAGAGGACCGGAACCGAACTTTAAAGGAGAGGAAAAAAGCATTACTTCAGAGGCAGTCTGCCTATGTCAGTACAATCGCAGAGTTATCTGGTAAGATGCGTTGCACTAATCAACATGTTCAAGCTATCCCAGTCTCTGCTGTTACACAATAGCTATCAATTTAAGCTGATGCATACCATCCTTTGAAACATATAAAGCCAGTTAAGCTGTTTAAGCTTGTGCTTAGTGAAAAAACGACTCAACATGCTATGAGGGGAAGATAAATTTCTCATTTTCTCTGCATGACTCAGCAGACAGTGTGGATTAGTCAGCAGATTGTTCAGTGGATTAAGAAACTGCATCTTTCCTATGTGTTCAGACCACAGCCAGTTAAACTTGACACCTGCCACCTGGGAATCAAACCCTGTCATTTGGAAGCAGTGCCTCGGTTAGCAGAGTGGGTCAGAAACCCTAACTAAATTCTGTTTATTCCAACAGGAAATACAGAGGACATGGTCAAAACAGATTTCAAAGAACACTGTGATCAGGAAAAACGGCTTGACCTCCAAAACCTGGTACCAGCTTCAGTGACCAGTGTTAAAGTAAACCCCCAACAGCTAAACCATGAAGATAACCAAGTCCCACCTTTTCTTGACTTATGGAAATCAAAAAATCACACCCATGTAAGATCAGAGAACACCTCAGGGCAATCTTCAACTACTCCTACAGGTTGGTATGAACGAAATGATATGGTAATGGTGATATGGTAACAGGATTCTCTCATTTTATTAAGTATGCTGTTCCAAACTACTGTTATGAAACCTCTGATGAGACCAGAGGTTCTAAACTCAAGCTAAACTCCACACACACATTTGATCACACTTTACTGATGATGAAATCAGTTATGTCATATAGCTGCAAAGATACTAATTCATATATGATACAAAACAATCCTCGGTGAGCATCTCTGTTACTTAGCAGTCACCAAGTTGAGCGGATATGAGATAATGCGTACCTTTTCACACAAGCTCTTTACCCGACACACTGGATTGGTTAGAGGAATAAGAAACTCATTTTTCCCACTCAATAAATGAATGGACAGTTACAGTTGAAGAGATAACTGATCACAGATGGCAGTGGCAGTCTTGGAAATTGTGTTTTGTGGAAAGTAGCGATTCACTTAATTGAATGTCTGAGATTCCGGATTGAATTCATTTTTCATTTCCAAAGGAAAAAGAAAGGTCAAGCAAAATTCCTGTGAGGAAGATAAGCATCTTGACATCCAAAACCTGATACCAGTATCAACTGCCCCCAAAAAACGCAGACGCCTAGACAGTGAAGGCAACCAACACCCGCCTCGTCTTGGACTGTGGAAATCCGTTAATTACATCCGAAAAAGATCCAAGAAATCTTATAGGAAGCCTACAGTTACTCCCACAGGTTAGTGTTTTATGAACATAAGCAAGTATCATGAAATAAAATAGATAAAAATCATAACGAAAATTTAAATGTTACAGAATTCTTCAGTTATGTTGATAATGTGGAATATTTGTCATTTTTCTAGATATAAATCATTACTTTCAGATTGCATATTGAAAGCTAGGAATTAACAGTGACCATAGAGTAAACTTGATTGTATATTGATCTGTAATATGCTTCAAACTTTACAGCAGCTGTGGATGAGAGTTCAAACACATGCACATCAAGTCCTGTGTCATTGGGCAACCAAGTGACTGAACCCTTGCCTTCATTTAAAACAGGTAATAAAAGGGTAACCTAATTTGTGCATTTTCACAACTATAACTAACTAACTATATTTAACTGTTTTCCCGTAGTTAAATTAACTGTACTGTTTAGTGCTGTGGGAATTACACCAGGCAACAAAATGTTTTCATTACATTTTGTAGTGTTTCTTTTGCAATCTTGGCACACTGATTTCAGTGGTAATGTTTATTTTCATGTAGCTTCAAGGGTTTAGTTATAAATGTCATTTTTAGAAAAAAAAACCCCACTTCTTGCATATTAAGTTTGTTTGTTGTACATGTAGATAACAGGGGTGTAGATAAATTGACCATGAGACACACGCATCAATGAGACTAATATGAAAGTAATAGTAGTATTAAAACAACAATAAAAAATATACATGATATTTGTTAATCTCTAGAACCATTGAAGGTTGGAAAAAAATGATGTGATTTTCTGAATTTGGTGACTAAAACACCAAAAATTGCTATGAAACAGACCTTTTGTTACCCAGTGTTATTTCAGTAATCTATTGAGATTTCCGTTCTATGTACATTCACCTTTATCTGATCGTTAAGCTCACAGCACAAACTGAACAACACAGCACAAAATGTTTTAATCTTTATTCATTTATTTATCGTGTTCAAAATTGAATCGTGCCTCTGAAGTCGACTAGTCGACTTTTGTGTTAATGCCTTAGTTCAAAGCATCTTTGTCACGTGATTTTGATTTCTGTATCTAAAAGTTCTTCTTTAAAAATTCTAAACACATGTTTATTTGTGTTAGGGGATATAATCTTTAAACTTGTAGCACAAACGTCCAATGGCTTACCTCCAATACCTAGACCTAAACATCTGACAGCGGATCCCGGGCCATCAGGTACCTACACTTTAACTGGTGTGTCAAGAATTTCTGGTATATATACAATTTGCTGCCTTGCTTTTGGTAATTAAAGTGAATGTCACAAGAATGAATGTCATTTTCAGCTATAATTGACCTATGAACCTTTTTGGGACCAGTAACCTAGTCGGATCTCAAATTTCAAAATCGATGTACAGTAATCTGAAAACTTTAAATTCAAAGGTAGCTATTTAGCTTGCCTACCCAGGTCTGTGAGAAGGTGGAAGTCTCAGAAGACATATAGTGTGTGGGTACTATAACAGGAGTGGCATATGAGCAAGGCTTGGCCCTTTAGAGATGTATTGTTTATTTTTTAAATACATTTTGAAGTGGAAATGTGTCTGAACTAAAAGCTTACTGATCTTGGAATTTCATCTGTAATTTCAACAGTACCAGAACTGGATCAGAGAGCACTCCCCCTTCCCTCAGTACCAAACTCAAAAACTGCACTTAGTCAAAAAGGTAACATACATTATTCTTCACTTCTCATGATTGTGTGTGCATTTTTTCCCTCAAAAGTTCTGGAATTTTATTAAACTTATGTTAACATGTATTACTTTTTTTTTTTTTTCTAGCAGCGGGACAGTTCACTTTACCGAAGATTGTATTACAGTCCTTTGGCAAGACTGATACTTCTGAAAAACTTACGTGTCTGGAAAAGTCTCCTCCTCCGAGCTCCCCTCATGCCTCTAAGTCTGCAGAAAACTCTCTGGATTTTACTTTGGAGTTGCAAGATGAAGAGACTGGTACAGAAAGGGTCAACTCCACAAAGATCTGCAAAGAAGCTGAGAAATCTTCTGGGTCAGAGGAGAATCTGAGTACATCTCCCCCAGTCAGCGAGAGTTCTCACCACAATCATAATGTGCCTGATTTAGAAAAAGACAAAGAGACCATTGCAGGTATATTGAATGTGAGGAAAAGGAGGGCAAAAAGTGACATCATAAAAGATGTCTTGTGTGACTCTAACACCTTAGGGACTAGAAAGCGTAGGAACAAATCCCCTGCCTCCAACAGAATGACCACAAGAAGTAGCCCAAGGAAAGAAAGGAAGAGGGTATTTAGATGAAGTCCAGTGGCTTTCGTTTACTGAAGCTTCTCTCTCTGTCCATTTTGATGCAATTCGTAGGCAAAAGATGGTGACATTGTTCTCAGAGTCCTCTAGATGTGCCTGCACAGATCTCCAAAGATACAGAGAAAAACAGCTCTACCTCTCGTTTGAAGGCCGTATCAAGTCTTTCCATAATATTACTGTTTATCTTTTCCCCTGTAATGAGGATGCTGCAAATGTTTACCTGTGCCTGAGCTGAGGTTTTTGCCTAAAATACAAACAGCATTTAAACAAAACATTAAATTAATGTATGAATGTTATTTGGTAATGGTTACATGAACCCCATATTGGGGTGATGTTCTAAGCAATTTACTTTTTGTATATTATTTGTGATGCATTGTTCATAGTTTTGTAATTGCTGACATCACGGAGTAAACTAGTTCATATTCACAGTGCAAACACCTTATCAGATCATGATTCTTATTGATAGTGATCTACCTGATTACTGAATTTATCACTCACCTTTTGTCAGAATAAGTCTCATGACTGAAGAAGTACTTGTGGTATTTATTGAAGCACAGAAATGAAATTTAATTTCATAAAGAAACACCATGATTTTTTTTTAAGGCTGGATATGCAAGTGTTGACTAACTGTGTATGAATGAAGTCTATGCTGAGTGTAAATGTTTGTGGCCAGTTGTATGACCTTAATAATGGCTTTGTTAATTCATCTGTTTAGGACTGGCCTTGAGTAGGAATAAAGACTTCAAATTCAGGCTGATGGGTACAGTGTTGGAAATTGTTCTGACCGTGTCCATAAGGTGCATTTACAGACCGCATGCTCAGTTCTGCTGTGTTATCTGTCAAAGTTTGTAGATTCATTGCTGTGATGACTGCTGTTAGACATGAGCATAAGTGAGATCAGGGGCGTATTCCATGAAACAGGATTAAGGGAAAGTCTGATTTATGTTCCCTTACTTTCCCCTGAAACAAGCCAGACTTTCCCTTCATCCTGTTTCATGGAATACCCCCCAGGTACTGTTGCTTTATTTTTATGGAATACCCCCCAGGTACTGTTGCTGAGGGGTTTTATGCACCTCTAGCCAATGTCTGCCACTGGATATGGTGACCTTAACCTTGTGCAGCTGCTCCAGAGCATCCTATTCTGCTGGCGATGCTTTCCTGGGGTGATTCCACAAGCTGTGGGTGCACAAAATTTTACTGATTTTCAAAATTTCTGCCTAATTCAACCCTTAAGATGTGAAGTCATTCAGAGTCCTTTGAAACCCTCTGTCCCACAGTCTGAAATGTTCACAGTAGTGGTTAAACGTCTGTTGAGTTTAATATGTATAAAAGTGACCTCACAATATATGCAATACACCCTATGGACAAACGTATTGGGACACCTGACCACTACACCAACAGAGACTTTAATGACCTTGTGTTCAAATACATATGGTGTTGGTCTAGATCAGGGCTGTCAAATTCTGATCCTGGAGGGCCGGTGTCCAGCACAGTTTAATGGTTCTCCTCAAACACATTCACTAAACCTGCAATTAACTAGAGAGGTGAACCAGGTGTTTCTGAGCAGAAAAATAGGCATAACATGCTGGACCACAGGACTGGAGTTCAACACCTCTGGTCTAAACCTCTCCTTGGAAGGCTTACTGCAGGAATCTATGCCCTGTAGAGCATTTATGTGGTAAGGCACTGATGTTGGATGAGAAGGCCTTGCACGCAATCTCTGTTCCTGTTCATCCCATAGGTGTTTAATGGGGATGAGGTCGGGGCTCTATGCGGGCCGGTCAAGTTCTTCCGCACCATACTCGTCCAACCATATCTCTAGGGACCTTCCTTTATGAACTGGGGCTCAGTTGTGCGGGAACAGAAAAGGTTCCTCTTAGTGGTGGGCCGTTATCGGCGTTAACGTGCTGCGTTAATGTGAGACTTATCCCGCGATAAAAAAAATATCGCTCTTAATCTATTCACAAAGTTGGGTTGGGAGCTGGGTCTATACTAAGCAAGCTATGATGACATTCACCTTGATATTTTAGCTCGGATTTACTCTCTCTCTGTCTGTCTGTCTGTCTGTCTCTCTCTCTCTCGTTTGTGTCTTTTCCAGATTGTGCCCATTTTAAACCTGTCGCTCTCACTGTTCCTCTCTCTGTTGGTCTCTCTCTCTGTCGCTCTCTC
>JBBIGB010257905.1:0-13891 GCA_037577075.1 Alestopetersius hilgendorfi
GGGAGATGAGGAACTGTACCGGGAAAGCAAGACCTCGCGCTTACAGGACAGTACTGGCGACATTTGGAAAGTTGCTACGGTTTGTCCAAAAGTCGCTAGATTTGTCGCTAGGCGCTTTTTTGAAATAAAGTCGTCAAGGGGGTCTGAAAAGTTGCTAAATCTAGCAAAAAAGTCACTAAGTTGGCAACACTGGCTGCACCCATTCTGGCGGGAAACAAAGTGTTTGGGGAGGGGCCAAGAAGGTGGACTCCTCAGTCGGAGTTGGAGAGAGATAGAGAGAAGTTGTGTCTGTGTGTAAGCTGTGTGCCTTGTGGGAATAAAGTGAAAGAAAATCCAAGATCCCAGCGTGTCGACTCACCTCCTTCCACTGCTCGTCACAATATATTTGTAGGTTCAAACCCAACTGTAGGTGGACTGTTCCTTGGGCGCTTCGTCACTTTCTGCCTTCTGCTTCACTTGGTGAATGAGTTAAATGCAGAGAAAAAATTTCACATTGTTCACTGTGTGCTTTGGTGTGTTCAAGTCTGACTATAGGGGGCCAATTCACTTTTCTTTAAAGACTATGGCTGGTGAAAATGATTACAATGTTATTCATCACAGGCACTTTCCTGGAGACTTTTTAAAGTATTAAAGTAACCCAAGTAACCTAACTAGCTGAACTAATGTATCTAGGTAATTTTAGCAGCGAATTCTCAGGCAGAGAATTAATTTAGTTTTTGGCTTAACTGACACAAAAAGTTTGCTGCACACATAGACTTACGTTTAGATTTACGGCATTTAGCTGACGATCTTATCCAGAGCGACGGACATCAGTGCTCAAGTAGTCCACAACGGTTTCTTAAACCTGTAAAGCTAAACTTAATGTCCGCTATTCAACCAAGTTACTGCAGGCTAAGTACACCAAAACATCACCTGTCTAACAATACCTAAATAACACACGTCAAAAAAAGCCAGATGTTAGGACAAAAGGGATGGGGAGATGTTTTTTTTTAAATTATTATTATTTATTTGTTTATTTTTTTTTGGAGAAATAAGCAAGCGAAATGAGAGACATAGTTAGTCATAGACGTGAGGGTCCCCAAGGCTTGATAGCTTTATGTATTGTCTTTTTGGTTTCACTTTTCATCTTAAAATCCATTAAAGCTTAAATCAGGGTTAGTTATCTTTTTGCCCTGAATCCCATAATGCAACAGATTTTTGGCATGATTTGGCATGTTTGGCATGCAAGAGATGAGTGGGATATTGGTGCTTTTAAGAAAACACAGTGTAATTTAAGTACAGCAAGATCTCTTTTAGACTTTAATACTAATACTAATACCCTTAATACTATTTGTGCTTCCTTCATCCATTCCTGCAATAAACCATTTCTGTTCTTAATCTGTATACATCCTGTAATTACCTGCAATGAAATCTTTATGCTGTCTGTTTCTGGCTCAGGTGCTGCAACTGTGCATACCTGTGCTTATCACAATAGACAGGTCACCATCTATAGGAAGGAGAACTGTTTCTACTGCAGACACAAATGTACAGAGAAGATGTAAAACTGTGGTTGGGAAATCTCTGTTAATATACAAATCCAAAGCAAGGCTGTATGTCATTTCTTTCATTTAGTTTTTAAAACTTGACTAGAATTAGAATTTGTGTTCTAGCCAAAGATGCTATGGTGGCACAGCCTGACTGAATTGACTAAGTTAGGTATTATGCATATAGACTGAGGAGGAGCCGCTTTAGTAGGTCCACCCTCCAATCAATTTAATCTGCTCCACTAACCATACAAGTTCATTTTGTAATTTGCAGATATTGATTGTAGTCTGTCTGTTTCTCTGCGTAATCTATTATCCCCTTTTACCACAATCATCAGTTGGAACCCAGCAGGACCACCAGTGAGCAGGTATCATTAGAGGAGTGGGACTGGCGCTGTAAAAGTCCACTTACTGTCCACTCTAACACACATCTAACCTGTTGGTTCATATGATGCTGCACAACTTGTATTTTTCATCCATTAGTGCAGTGGTTCCCAACCTTTTTTCCCTGAAGCCCCCTTGCTTGTGTCCAAGACAAGCCAGGCCCCTGCCAACCTAAACTCCTACACGCATAGACGCACAAAAAGAATGAAGTGATTAATTACAAAATTTCATTTGCAAAAAATAAACAGCAGTTGTAGGTTTTTGTTCCTACACACACACACACACACACACACACACACACACACACACACACACACCACTGCACTAGTGCTTCATCAGTGGACAGTTTCCAACTACAGAACACACTTGGCTGGATGTTTTTTGGTTGGTGGACTACTCTCATCGCAGAAGCTGTGTGTGATCTACTCTTTGCAGCACACACACACGCACACTCACTCCATGTCAGTGTGATGGCTGTGAATTAACGAATGGGTTAAAGGGAGCTTACAAATAATGTAGAAAAAGACAACCCTCTGTTATTACAAACCACAAAGTGCACCTGTATAATAAGCGGAGCTGATAAAATGGACAATGAGTGAAGCTACAAGCTCAGTTTATCTAGTCAAGTATCTCTTCTGTGTTTCTTGCAATACACTATGCAGCAAAATCACATACGTGGAGCTCATAAAAATGGCAACAGAATCGTCCTCCACAATATCTGTCTTTGCCATAATAATTGATTGAACATAAAATGTAAGATCATAATGTGATGGTCTTTGAAAGGTAGTAAATGATGTATCATTTACTGACACATCATTTACTGAATTGGAGGCAGTAAAGCAATACTATGTTAATCCTTGCTCAATATACAGGACCTTTGTAACTTTCTGCAGACTGAGAACTAAAAACATATGATAATGGTATGAAAATGTGAGGAGTCGTTCCCAGGCGTGATGAATTTCACTGAATTTTAATCAAGGACAGTCCGTAAACTCTGCCGGAAGGCATTTAAACCTGTGGGTTTAATAAATTAACCACTGGTTTTATCTGACATGGCATTCCCTTTTAGATGCTGTCCTGAATATCTTGTTAGTTAAAAAAAAGACCTGTTAGAATATATGTTTACACTTTCTAAAGTCAGGGAAAGAAAACGTGAAAGTCCAGCCTGTGCTGTATCAGCTTGTTGTATTGTGTTCTGTGCAAATAAAATTCCTATCTCTGCATATCAGCAGATTCTTTATATGACAAAGCTTTTACTTTTATAGGAATTTTGTGGGCTTGTCAGATCAGATGATCTCGCGTTTTTGATTACAGACCAGAACGAATGCTGCACATGCTGTAGCACTCATGCAGTATTTCTCTTTAAAATATAAACTCACAAATAAAAGGAACAGATTTTATCAGTATCTAATTTATTTTTATCCTGTCAGGCATACTGTTCTCATAGGTAAGCTTGTGGACAGTGTATCCTTAGGTGAGCCTTAGTATATTGTTAAAACATAAGCTCCGGGTACCTGCGACCCTACTGAGGATTAAGCGTTTACAGAAAGTGAGTGAGTGAATGAACGATTTTTAAAACTAAATTGTGTCTAGAATTATAAGTGAGATTTATGCATCATATTGGCATTGATTTATATGAGATGCAATCTTGATTTATTATAGCAATAACAAGTTTTCCCAAGCCTCGTGCCGATAATACCTTTCGATGGAACTGTTCAAAAGTTCAGAGTCAGTACACAGCTAATGTAGACTGTCTCTCAAAATATGCACAGAATATAGTCAACAGGTGTATTCCTATATTGAATACACCATTTTACCCTCTAAAATTGTCATCTGTTTTTAATTAAATCAAGAGTATTAGTTTGTCCCCCTTACACTACAGTAACTCTTAAGCCTCTATTTTTGTGGGAAGGCCTTACACTAGATATTGGACCATTTTTGTGAGGTCTTGACTGAATTCAGCCATTTCATTATGGTTGTATTGGATGGTGCCCCATCACTACAGAGAATGCAGTTCCATTAGTCCACAGCCCTGTTGCTGTTCTCATTTATTCATGAATATGAGGACCGAAACAAATCCAACACCATCATAAAGTTTGCTGATGAGAGCACCCTTGTAGACCTGTATCATCACCAAAAATGAGGAGACAGCCTACAGACAGGAGGTGAGGCTCCTGGCAGAGTGGTGTCAAGACAGCAACTGACCTCTCAGTGTCAGTAAAACTAAAGAGCTGATCATAGATTTTAGAAAACAGGGTCCAGTTCATGCCACCACCTACCTTAAAGGATATGGACAGAACACACATAGCTACCATTAAAATGGCCCCTCACTTCCATGGGCATCTGATTAAGTCCTGGATTCACTACAGTCCTCTCCAGTTTCTACAGGTGTTATGCCGGGTGTAACATCCTGATACAGGATAAGAAAGCTCTGCAAAATTTGGTTCAGAAGATCACCAGCATTTCCATTTTCAGTGATACAGTATACATGCTTCAAGATTGAGGGATGGCTTCTATCCCAGTGCCACAAGACCGTTCAGCATACATTGTTGTGCAATATTATTGCTACATTGCCATGGTCATATCTGCATATATTTCCCATGCTCAACACTTTGCACTGTCACATTACTGTTCAGTAGTGATTTTGTAAACTGCTGAAGTACTCTCTGTGTTGTAATCCATCCATTCACTCTGGCAATTTATTTTGCTAGTTTGCACCATCACATCACTTTACCTCCTCTTGATGAATGTTGTTCTATACTGTTAGAAATAGTAGCAAAAATGTGCATCATTTGTTAATTTTTCAAACTTAGTATTGTACTGTACTGTAATGTTGCACTGTCTAATGTAAATTTTCTGTAGTCTGTGGAGCAACATTCAAGTAAGAATTTCTTATTATAGACGTGTGCACAGCTGAACACCTGGGGCAGCAACGGATGTATCCCAGAGTAAGTGTCTGGATATTTTTGGAGATATAGTTAATTGTATTGCTGGCAGTAAAGTAAGACATTGAACAAGACAATAGTACCACACAAAGATGTAAAGAATACACAGAAGTATGTGTAGTATTTGCATATTAACTGGTTAATTAAGCCCTCAACTGAATCAAATGTTTGTTTGCTGCTGTTAAAAAGAAAAAAAAAATGAAGAAAGGGAAGAACTCCAAAGATTTTTAAAAATAAAATAATTTGTCCTCAATGTTTCACACCATATAAAATAAAAAAAAAAAAAAAAAATATATATATATCTTTCTCCTTGTACAGCGACGAGACAAGATCAAAAATGTGGAAACTGAAGCAACCATAAAAACTGAACGAGGTCCAAGTGTGTTTTTGACATGTTGAAGACGAAGCTCAAGCGCTCCATCTAGTGTGTGCAGTTATTGGTGAACCCGATTTATTCCTGAAGAAATTCCTAATCCTCCAGACGGCGCTGTTCACTCGTGTCCACATCCAGACTGGGGTAACTGTAGGCCTATGACTTCACATGATCTCTCAGAAATACATTTTGTGAAGACTGAACTCAAACAGAGCTCCTCACACAGTTCTTTTCTGCAGAAATCATCTTGTTAGCTCAGGAAAGTCTTGTTAATGAGCAATCTGGCTCTTGTATTGAGGTCAGGGTGTCCTGAATCTGGGTCTGGATGTTTTCCCAATCTATCTAGGCTAATGAGTAGGTTGAATAAATAGCCATTTGATCAACATTTCATTCTACACCCTAACATCACAGTGATCGAGTGTCTTTTACCAGTTTTTAACAGCCCTTTCCAATGCACACCTCCTTTTTAAAGCATACATACTTTTTAAACCATAAAATAGTTTTATATTCAGATGTATTTATATAGGAAGACATCATTTCTATAGAGTCCACATTATGTGAAAAAACCTAAATAAAACTAAGCTGCAAAACCACCTTTTGAGCCTTTTGTTTTTGTGATGCCACAAAAACCAATGCAAATACACAGATTCTCGTTTTTAGCCTACAGAGGTTTTAGTTCTGCCAACTTACATATAAAATAAAAGGTATGTTTAAAACCACATTGAATGAGAGACAATTTACATATTTCCCATATATGATATGGGGTCTTCAAAGAACATTTACTTTACATACCAATTAAAGAGCTTTCAAAGCACTTCATACTTAAGAGTATAGAGTAGGAAGCTTTGTTTTGCTCTTCCCCTTATTGATCCAACATGGACTTTGTCACACAGGAGTGGTGTCAGATAGTAACGCTTCACTAAACATTACACCAGTTTACTGCACAAATGTGTGAAGTGGCTGCTTTATGCTCATACAAAATATAACGTGAATCTCAACACGGTCACTTATTCAGAAAGCCACACTGTTAGTTGTCAGATATTTTATTTACATCAGAATATCTTCTTTTACTATTTAAAAAAAGCAGTCAGCATAGGTTAGGATCAGAGACTTCAAAATTGGAACTTTTATAATAAGCACATTACTCTGTATTCCAACACTTTTAATAGTCTGGCAGAGATCAGTCTCTAGATCCTGTTGTTTGCGAAAACAAGGCTTATAATACAACGTCTACACTTCGTATAAGAGAAGCTACAGTCTCAGCCTTTAGGTTTGTATTTGCTTCTGTTAGTCTTTACATTGGTGTTCCAGGGAAAATCCTTCTGCAAATTATACAACTTTGCATTTCTGTCATGTTCAAACAGAGACTTAGGCAATAATACACCAACTGGAAAAAACATTCTGAACACCACAAACAGTGTTACTTAATATTCACCACAACCTCATCAACGTACAGTTGTCTGATCAACTGCAGAACCCATACTGTTAATGGGATGCTCATGGAATGCATTACACCATGAGCTTCCATGCCTTGTTTACTTACTTACTTTCACATGTAAACAGTGAAGGTACATTTCTTTGAACTCATAGGTTCCAGTTTTCCTTGTTGTTTGTCTCCTCTGTTTTTGTAGTATCTGATAACAGTAATTTACTGTTATTAACAAATGTAGGTCAGTGACTCTGCTTAGTTTGTGAAACTGCATGGAAAATGTAATAAGCAACATTTACAAAATGCATACATTTCATTACAATGCATAGCTTTGAAGTTCAAAGGCCATAATTGGTGTTTATAGAGGCTTGAGGCAATTGTTGTCTATTTCTAGCACTCACGATGGCACCCTTGAGTCAACAATTTGAAAAAAAATAGCCACTGGGTCCACACACTGATCTAATTACCAAGGCTAACAGTCATGCAATTAGACTTATAACCTTATTTAAATACTAAAACTGAAATGGTACTCTTTCAGGTATATGGCTTAAAAGGAATAAAATTAATTGGGATTTTAACCCCAAATAGCATTAGTGGCACAAGGGACGGGAAGCAGAACAAAGGGATGAGTAAAATGCCAGAGTATGTGTAAGTGCTAGGATAAAAGTAGTCAAAGATGGGTTGAAAGTTTCAGCTGCCATTACGATACAGTCATGCTTTGACGGTCTCCTTCTGCTCAAACTGTCTGTCGATAAACTGAAGGTTGATTGGCGTGGCTGGGACCAGAAGAGTTCTTGTGATTGGCTTCACAGTCTTTCCTGTAGGGTCTGGCCGGACTTCGTAGTGTTTAATTAACTGCAAAAGAGTACAACAACTTATGTGGTGAATACTGTCAAGGTACAGAGAAACTGCACTCAAGTGAAATCTGTCTACTTTATCAATTTAGGATGAAGTCAAAGAATCTACTTTTTTCAAATATCGCTCCGTATGACTTGATCACATGAGCTGGTGTCAACCAGACACAGTTCACCTTATCTTAACCCTTGTCTACAAACTTGTTTATAAAATTCAATTACACATATACACTTGATAAAGCACACATACAATTGTCTTAACCATTCCATGGCGCACCATTATCCCTCACTCTGTCCTGTAGAAACACTCCAACTCCAAAGTGCTGTTCATGCTCAACCCTTCAGGACCAGTTATTTTGCAGAGCAATCAGTCATAAATAAAATAATTGTGGTAAAGTGAGGCTGAGTTACTGATAAAGAATAGTTGTAGGTAGTTTTTTTATTCAGTTTACCATTGAAATAAATGGACTGGATCAATAAAATTATCCAGGATTTGTAAGATAATCCAAGATTTGTAAGGCTTTTGTAGGTTTAAATAAAATCTTTCAACAAAGTAATATTTGTTTCTTCTAAATGTATAGACAAAAGTATGGTGGAGCCTTTCAAAGTAATTACTATAATCGCTTTTTAAGGATTAATTCAGCAAAATATCAACTTAAAGATAATCCAAGGCATGTTTGGTTAAATTTTTTGCCCTTTAGTTTGGAACTAGAGCAATAACGTTATCATTGCTAACATCCAATCACCCAAACTCTGTCCAGAAATACATCTCCATAATGTGGATGTGCATTAGTCTGCACCACCCTGATGAAGGACAAGCTGCAGTGAGTATGCTAAAATTTTGAGATGGATTTACACAAAATATTTAAATGACTAATGTTTGTTAGCTACATTAGACTCGTAGCTCCCGTGTTAAATGGAGGAAACAAAATTTGTGTTCTTAATTGACTCAAATTAAGCCTAAACCTAGAATACATAGGATTACAGTGAAACACCAATGACAATTTATTTACTGTTGTTCATCATTTAATCTGTGCGTAAGAAACCATTAAACAAATTAAGTGAAGGATTAAATGCATTTAATGAATCAAGAAGACACACCGTCTATCCTCCTCACTGATGGGAGGCAAATATTTACTTTAAAGGAATTATTTACCTTAAGTATTTTTGTGTTGTTGCTATAGCAACACATTCACTACATACAATTAAAAAAGTGCAGCTACTTTAGTTGAGACAAAAAGCAGCAAACAGGAGACTCAAAGCAAGGCTGAATGTCTGCAAATGGTTAATGTTCCCTCACTACTGAAAAACCAACAGACTACATTGTAATCGCTCGGGGTTACTCGAGAGCACTGTAACTGAATCACCCAGCACAGGTATGTGCTTTCCATGGAACAAGCATTCTATTCATCTGCTTTAGGGACCTGATTTCCCTGAATTTTGACTACTATGTTAGAAGATATATCTTCCACACAGACCTGTAATACTATCTTACTACCACAAAAAAGCTTTCTTCAGCATAATTACACATAAACAAATTGAAACCTAAACAGAACATAAAACTAAGACAGCTATACTGAATTATGATTGTCCTAATGAGCAAAACAGCCGGTGTTTGTGCTTTACTGTTGAATCTAATGGCTGATAAAAATATGCACCATCTGTCACAAAGCATGAACTTTCAAGGCAGCAAAAAAAGTGAAGTGGCCTCTTATAGTCAAGTGTGAAAAAGCACAGCACACAGTGTGAACAATGTGAATTTCTTCCTCTGCATTTAAACCATTCACCAAATTAAGCAGTGGGCCATCAATGGGGATGCCCATGGAGTAGTACCTAGCTCAAGAGTACCCCAGTGGTGCCACTAGCAGTACTGGGTTTCAAACCCACAGCCTTCTAAATGCAGGGAAAATCCCCATGGATTTCCACAGTGATATCACTGGATGTTTTCCAATGTGGTGCTCTTGTGATAATAAATCTATGGAGGGAAGGCCATAAAAAGCTAAAGGTAAAGTTCGAGAAGTTCAAACCATAATTATCTATCTATAGCAGACTCTTACTCTCCTATACTTACTCCAACACCTTTATGTAATTTGGATTGGAGTGAATATCAGCAGCTGATGTTTACAGAAAGGGTTTATTTTTTGTTATTGCAGATGTGGCGCACTTGGTTAAAATGAATATCAGACCACTTTTGTGAATTTATGTGGATAATCTAGAGACAATCCTTCTACTAAAGGTGCTCTATATGGGCAGGTGTAAACAGGGTTTAGATGCAGACATGCCCTTTTTCTGATCCTTACCCTGGACAGTAAGAGGTACATCTCCAGCTCTGCCAACCTGCGGCCCAGGCAGGCTCGGATGCCAAAGCCGAAGGGCACCGAACCAAATGGGTGATGGCTTGACTGCTTCTCCCCCCGCAGCCAGCGCTGAGGCATGAAGGCATGGGGCTCAGGAAAGATCTTCTCATCGTAGGACACCGCATAGTGACATAAGTGGAACAGTGTCTGTAAAGAGAATCCAGTGTGACACTCATTCAGTACTAGTTTTATTAACAGCGTCTTTAAAGAAAATTCAGTGTGAGTACTTATTCAGTACAGCATCAGTACTTTCAACACTTCAACAAACATGGGATAAGAGACGAGAAGAATGGGCAAACATTTATGCAAGTATCTTTCAGCTTACTGGAGTCAGTTTTGAAGCAAATGTATAAAGTGTCATTACTTTATTTGTTTTATCTCACATTTTTAGGGAAGAGGTGGCCTCCCACCACTATTTCATTTTCAGCAGTGATGCGAGCGTTCCC
The DNA here is from genome assembly GCA_037577075.1 of Alestopetersius hilgendorfi. Taxonomy (NCBI): domain Eukaryota; kingdom Metazoa; phylum Chordata; class Actinopteri; order Characiformes; family Alestidae; genus Alestopetersius; species Alestopetersius hilgendorfi. The sequence goes on from JBBIGB010257905.1 coordinate 10,312, forward strand.
TGGCACCACAGGGTATAGCCTACAGAGAGAAGAAAATGAGCAATCAAATCTGAAACATTTCCATGCATATGCATGGTACTGATTTTCTCATTTGTTTGCTTGAGCCAAATTGCTTCTCCCCCTGTGAGGAGCGCAGATTAGTCTTTACCGAGCCTAGAGTTATTACTTGTGATTTGTTATACTTTTTTCAAATGCAACCATAATTATATAATGGCATAGTTTATTATGTAATTGTAATGATATAATTATACAGGTTTGAAGGTTTCTTTTGCATTAGTTTCTATCCAAAAGAGGATAATTGGCCTTGCTTCCCTTGGGAGAGTTGGAAGTCGGCATTCTCCTCAAGATGCTTCTCCTCAAGCTGTCCAATTATGTTACAATAGTGATAGCTAGCAAACACATGTCTCAGAGGAAGCATGTGCAAACCCTTATGCCATTCCAGCTTAGCATTATGATGAGTGGCAGACCTGGCTAGTGGTTAAGAATTAGAATATACTGGGAAAATACTTGGTATTAAATTAAGACTAAAGGTTTGTTCTTTGCATTTTGTATCAGCACAAGAGTACAATAGACCAATGCCTTACCGAAGTGTTTCTTTAACTACGGCTTTCAGCCAAGGCATCCTGCTGATATCTTCACTGGAAGGCACTACGTCACCTGGGCAAACACTCATCACTTCCTCATGTAGCCTCTGCTGGATTTCAGGCTCTCTGGCCAAGTGGTACAGAGCCCAAGAGATAGTGTTGGATGTCTGGGGAGCAGAAAAATAGCAACTTTAAAAAAAATAGAATGCCATAATACCTGGGTGAAAACTTGCTTCCACCCATTTCAAATTCATCATTAAAAACTTACAGTGTCAACTCCAGCCAGCAGCAGCTCGGTGATGCTTCCCAGCACCTCCGTGGGAGACATCTGCTCACTGATCAGCAGGTGAGTTAGGTACTCTCCCTCCACTGGCAGTCCCTTCTTTACATTCTCCTGAATCGCCACCATCTTCTTTTGAACCAGATCATCCGCTGAACAAAACAGCATATTAAAAACTGCGCTGTGTCTGTTTGGTATGAGGTCATTTGATAGTCAACTCAGGGTTCAATGACAAAAACACATAATTAGGTTATACTGGTGGCTGGCATACTATTCTCCAATAAATGGGAAAATGCAATTACAGGGGGTCTTCGGGTTATGACTGAATGCTTTGAGTTTACAACACTCGTTCCAATAAAAACGTACAAAATTGAGTGTTTCGTCTTACGCTGTTAGCAGTGTACTTTGGACTATGTGGGCAAACTAGTTTGGTTGTGTGTGTCGGAAGAATACGCAGTAATGCAGTGTGTGAGTGTGGGAGTTGGCGTCCCCCAGGACAGCACAGTGTACAGTATATTTATGGCCTTTTCCATTTTATGTGGATTAGTTGTGTTTTTATGCTCTAGACTATGATTTCACAACTGTGTTAGTATTGATGAGTGACTAGGGTGTGTTTCGACTAACACCACACTTTCGGTTACGGCACTGTTGTAGGAACAACAAGGGAACCCCTGTATTATTATCAATCCAGTATGAGAACTACAACCAAGGATTATAACCGATCACTTAGTGTACCTTACTAACACCCATGTAGTCAATGGTACTGATTATTTCCCTTTTTATCATTAATATGATTCACAATTCTTGCTAACCCTATTCCTACATGCAGTATTCATGAGGGTAAATAAGGGCATATGACATATGTACTGTCTGTAATTGTCTGTAACTATAAAATGCAATGAGGAAAATTGAGCTGAAAAAAGGACAATAAGTGCAGATACAAGGTAAGAGTATCAAATAAAGTAGCTCATCAGTATAATGAAAACTGTCCCTGCAGTAAACCAGTGTAAATAAGACACAGTGACATTTCACTTGGTCAGTTTCCAAGTACAAGCATTTAATGACCTTGACAGCTTTTTATTCATGGTTTTAGTTCTTATTATTCGTGTGTGACATGCATGAGATTGTGAAACATTCTGATGGACCTTTTTCACATCTATTTGGTTCATTTAAGCAATGGATTTTACTCACCAACTTTGAAAAGGTGGTCCCACACAGCCACAAAGTGCTTCCAAAAGGGCAGGTAGGGCCACAGAGACTTGGGAAAGAGAACAATGATGGGGGACAGGCGGAACATCTCTCCGACAGAGAAGATGAACTTCTGTGTTTCTTCTGGAACCACCTCATTCAGACAGCCCATCCTCGTCTCAAACAGTACTGAGCATATCCCTACCACACACACAAATAACAACCCACCCTGAGTGAATACAGGCAAGATTCCTTAAGTAGGAAACAGCCTCTTGCTTTATTCTGCATGTGTTGGATGTTTTAAAAGAATTAGATTTGAGCAAAAATTCCCTGAACTATTATAAAAAATGGATTTCTGGTTAATCACTCTGTTTCTCGCAAAATCAAAAGCATCATGCTTCAAAACCTGTTAGCAGCTTGATTGTGAAATCGAGTTTGGATCGGTCACACATCTACTTTCCTCAGTTACTTAATGACTCTCCATTGTAGTATATTAATGTGGTCACCTGAAAATACTGTGTATTGAGCCACATAAACATATGTAATGTAAAAACAAAGAAATAAATCACAATTTCAACCCAAAGATCAGTCACAGTGTTTTTCTTTATAGTGAAGTCATCACAGTATACAGGAGTCTGGCCTTTAGCATAGAAATTGCTTCACATCCTCACACTTTCCTTACATGTCTAAAGTCTGGTGGGTGGGTGTGTGTGTGTGTGTGTGTGTGTGTGTGTAAAAGATCAGAAGTGCAGTGACAGACACTATATCTAATCAACCTTCCAACAAGTGAGTCAAGGCCATTTCTCTTCAAGGTCTCTTAATACTGCTGTTTGCCTTGAACTTCTATGTATTTGATCATTTACACTGACCTATAAATACATAGTCAGAATTTTACTGCAATGAAGACACACTGTTTGACTGATATAGACCTACTTTTAACTATTGTTTACTTACATTACCTAAAAAGTTGGATAAAAATGTAATATGAGTATTGTCACACGCACCAGGTCACGTGACGTCAATCGGCACCGGAAGTGACTCACGTAAAGTATATAAACACGTGTATATAAACTCACGTAAAGTATATAATCACGTAAAGTATATAAATAGATTCATCACACAGACATTGAAGTTATCTGACTTCATGCCCGCATGTCGAAAACCTCAGCTCTACTCAACTCTACTCCCTACTCAGTGGTACAGTGAGTACTTTGACTCCCAGGAGTCGTTTATATACTTTCTGTGTGGGTTTTTAGAACGCGAGTTCATACTGGTGTGGACTCTTAACTCCATCAGGGAGCGTTCTGAGACTAACTGCGTGGCTTACCTACTCTCTCGTGTTCTCTCACGTCCTTCCACCACGCTACACAGTGGGCACAGTTCACTTATTATTCTGTCTTCCACTGTGACAAGTATATATGAAAATTTTGTACAACATATTTTAAATTATGCACCCTGTCAACTAAACTCTCAATTGAAACTGTTTTACTGATACATAATAGTTTATTGTATATTACTCTTAATAACA
>JBBIGB010260842.1:2375-13849 GCA_037577075.1 Alestopetersius hilgendorfi
CATATTGTGCAACATAACATAGAACCCACCCCCTCCCCCAGTATGTTCTATTTCAGCAAATAAACAGTAACTGATCATGCAAAAGTGCAGAAGTGTGCAGAAGTTATTTGTGTTATTTTGCGTGAGACTGTACATTTATCTGAAGAGAAGCTTCTTCTTATATTCATATTGATTTGGTATAATTTACCTGTATGTACTTGTAGAGGAGAACAATTAGAAACAAAGTGAGCAAAACAGCAGCTGAAACGACTCCAGTCAGCAGGGGAGTGAAGAGCTTATGAGGAACTGTCCGCTCTGCATGGAGAAACACACACACACACACACACACACACACACACACACACACACACACAATAACAGACAAAATAGATATGTTATCAGGCTAGTTGTTATGGGGAAGGCTGTGTGTTTGTGGACATCTGTGTTTTAAACCTGTTTAGAACAGCTTAGCATCAGTATCAAGTCCTGCTGTGCACACGCTGCACAAAATAATCCCTCCTAATCCGTCTACGAGCGCTAGATCAGTGCGTGTATCTGTAAGTAAAAGGAATTAACATGATTTGAACGCATGCCTAGACGTTAATGAGTTCATGTTTCTTTCCAGGACTGTTTTTGAACATTTGGGGACCCCTAAGCAACATCCCCCTCCCATCCCGTTATCCTAATTTGGCTGCAATAAAGAACAACAGTACAGTGATTGTTAACCATATAAAGGAGAAACTGAAACTTTAAACAGCTAAAGAATATAATAGAAAGAGTAGAATAGATACAAACAGATCCAAATAAATAAGAAAAAACACAAACAGTACACTTTAAAGAGTCATGTACATAATCTCTGCTTATTTTATTCAATATTTTAAATTATTTTAACATCAAAATTACAACTGAAACATAAAAAAAGAGTAAAAAAGAGTTTTTTACTCTTTTAATTTTCCAGAATACTGAACTTAGCAAATAAATGGAACTTGCACTCTAAAATCAGCGAAATGTGGTTAGTTTCCTGTAGCCTATATTTCACATCAACAAAAAAAAAAAAATCAACAAAACATGTCGTTTGTCTGGGGTGAATTGACTTTGGCACCACTATGGGTGGCCATTAATGGCTTGACTTTACATTGAATTAAAAATTTTATGTTTACATCTGCCAGTCCTAAATAGGTACAACTTTTGAGATATGACAAAAGCCGATTTCACAGAGTAACAAAAACATATTAAGTCCTAGCATCCCGCAGAGGCCATGACCCCCAGTTTGAGAACCACTGGTTTAGATCAGTTATACAAAGCCTGCCAACAAACAGTCTGTAGAGTGCAAGGAGCGTTCAGTAAGTAACTGGATGTAATGCATTATCCATTTTTTTTTTACCATCTGTTTGATTTTGTCCTTTATTTCTGCATTTTTGTAAACAGTGAAGTAAAAAAATATTGTACAAAAAATGGACTAGTTCCTTATAACCTTTGCTTTCTGTCCAATCAAGCTTGTTGTCATCCACAGAAAAAAAAATATATATATATATATTCCTATGTTGCATTTTTGCAATCTTACCATGAATGAGTATTTGCACTTGTTGAATGTGTGTGTGTTTGTGTGGCTCACCACTTATGGAGAACAGTGTGTATGCTTGTTCCCCCTGTGTTGTTGCCACACACTCCAAGGTGCTGTATTTTCTTCTGCTCACATTAAGGCGGCTCTCCACTTCTGCGCGTCCGAACTCTGAACCCGACACGGTCACTATGGCAATGTCCTCATCCTCCTGCGTGGCGTTCAGCAGCAGAGAGCACCTAAGAATTGAGATCAGGATTTCAACATTAACTTCCATTATCTCACAGTCAGATGGAGAGATATACCTTGTCAGCACTGATTTCAATTCAGGTTACTTGCATTACTTCATGTTCTCGTACATGTACTGTACTTTGCAGAGTATTTTCAAAATATAGAATTTTTATTTAAATTTGTACAGTAAACTGGAACTCACTCTTAGTCATAGACATTTAGTTTCTAATACCAATTCCATTTTCCATTCATTGGATTACTGCTCCATTACTGTTTAATAATGTGCAAATTTCCTACCCGTGGGACTAATAAAAGGTTTTCTTATCTTTTCTGATCTTATCTTGTAGAGGTAATGTAGCCTAGATTTCTAGACAAGATATGAGAAGAGGTGCAATTCTGTAGATTAATACTGAAATTACTTTAAATTTTAATTTGTACATAACATGACATTCTGGATTGATATGATTTGGCCCACTCTTTTAAAATGGCTACTTTAAATGATCTTTCATTTTTTGATGCCAACTGGCATTTAAAAACTGACCAGTACATGCTTCCTCCGAGTCATGTGAAGTGCCACATCTTTTCAAATTGCTGCTTGGCAACATCATCACTGGACAGCTCAAGACACTAAGAGAAGAACAATAACGTTCTTCATGTCAGCTAACAGACACCCACACTGGATAGCCTCAAACTAAATGGGGGAGAAGGAGGACAAAGCTTAGAGAGTTGTGTCAGTTTTTAATCTCGAGAAATACTTTCACTAACTATCATGAATGATTCTGTGAACTAGAATTAATTTATGTAGTCATGAGAGTAAGGAATGGCAGAGTGGTCCTACATGCAGGGTTAAGCCAGGAGGGTCAGTGCCGACATACTTTGGTGATTTCCCTGCTCAAACACACCTAGGTCAACTCCTGCTAATTGCCAGGTTTTCTGAGCGTGTTTGAGGAGGGGAACTACTGAACTGTGCTGGACACTGGTGCCCCAAGGCCCGATCTGCGCACCCTTGGGTTAAATTGGGTTAAATCATCACATTCGCATGGGATCTTGAAATTAAAAGCTATCATACCGTGTGTGTGGAGGTTCACAGTAGTACCAGGAGATTTTTGGGACAGGATATCCTGATGCCACACACCTCACCTGTCCGTCAATGGGACCCTCCTGAGAAACGATCATAGGCTTACCTGAGTGACAGAGAGAAAAAGAGAGATATGTTTGGGGCCCAGAGTTTACTTCTGTAGTTTTGATCAGGAGCTAATAGGCTAACATTGCTAGAAACACTAGAGGTCAGTTGTCACCCAATATTTTTTGTAAATACATTATAAAATGTATATATTTTATAATGTTAATAATTATAAAATATTATACAATTATAAAATATATAAAATATATAATAAGACGCTCAGTCTGTTCCAATCACATCCAGCTCTTAATTAAGGTAATTCAGACTTGATGATGTGGTTTAGGAGACAGTATGACTTACTATGAGCTATAAAAATTAACAAAACTTTACCTTCACACTCTATGAGCAGCCTTTTAATATGGATCATTTGAGTAAGATGCTGATTTAGAATCAGTTTTTGTAGCAACAACCATCATACTCCTGACTCAAAATCAGTTTTCCTTATGGTTGATCTTTGTGAATACCAGTCCTGATGTTTTCTGAAATGGCTACCTGTAGTAGTGAAGTTTTGTCTGTGCATGAATTTTGCTTTTTTCCATACACACGACCTCATAAATCTGCCTGTTGGTGTCACGATCAGACGCCCAAACACTTTTGTCCATGTAGTGAAAGTGAATCCATGTAGTGCATCAACCGGTCAGGACTTACAAGACAGGAATGGAGGAAATGAAAGACAAAGAGACAAATTTTCTCCTTTCAACTCACAGACGACATGGATGAAGAATGACTGATTGATAGATGCATAATCATGACTGGCAAAGAAAGTGTAGATCCCGCCCTCTAAGCCATGAACACGAACCAGCTTCAGTTCACTGATGTACCTACAAACATTAAGATAACAATGTAGAGTATAACAGAATGCAACAAAAACCTATTTGCTTGATAAAAAAGGTCTTCTACAGGACTTTGTTGCAAGCAAAACACAAAGAGACTCGCAAGGCAGCCAAGTCCTTTCTATCCATTCAGTTAGTGGATCATGTGGATAGCATAATATTGATACTGAATTCAGCTGAATTCATTGCACTGAACGCTGGTCAGTCAATCAGACATCAAACTGTCTGTTTCATGATTACCTGTTTATGTTCTATCATATTGTTCTTGACCACATTTTGTATAGAATGACATTTTGTATAAACATTTAGTATTTCATTATTTTATTTGTACTTCTTATTTTCATTTTTATTTAATTTACTTTCAGTTTTTAAACTGTCTTAATATGTATTTTGTTACTGATATATTAAAATTTCATCTGATCTGATTGGCTGACCTGCTTGTCACCTCATTCAAAAAGCGGTCTGGGATGAGACACTCCTTATAACTTCCGCATGAGTGAGTGGGGCTTAACTGTTAAAGACTGTTTAGACTATTTTTTGTAACAGGATATGAGAAAAGAGAATCCTTCTATATGAAAAAAATTGGACAGCAAGTGCATGGTATTATGTGGGTTTATAATACCTGTACTGTTTGCTGTGTAGCATGATAACATGCTCTGATGTGTTTTTGAGTTGTTGGTTGTTGTAGGACCAGTAGAAAAAGCTGGGTTCAGGGTAGGAGGTCATTTCCACTCTAAGCGTAAGACTCTCGCCCTCTCTCACCTCTACAGTCTGGTCCTCGCTTTCTGTTAAGTTAATGAAGCCACGCTCTGTAACACACACCAACACACACAGATTACAGCAATAGCTTGGCCACAAATTAGACATTTGGTGTACTTTTGTTATTCAATATTATCCAGATTACAAAGCATTGCAGTCCATCACTCCATTACTTCACATGAAAAAAGTTTCATTGTGAGTCACATGAAAAAAGCCAGATCATATGTTTAAAAAAATCACATAAATACATGAAAAAATGTGATTACATGAATAAGAAACTAAGAATAACATTTGCTTACCATACACGTTTAGGTGAACAGTCGCCTCGGAGACACCCCTGTCATTCTGGGCTTTGCAGGTATAGACCCCAGAGTCAGTCGTCTTCACAGAGCTAATCCTCAGTGTCACTGTGCGCTCGTAACCATGGGAACCAGGCATGATGCGAGAGCTGTGCGACTCCAATGGTTTCTGAATCAGGAGGTTACCGTCATAAATCAGGTAAGCTGACATACACTATAAGTATCCAGACTGCCCTACATTACCTAATGTCTCAACAGCCAGACACTGACTTTGGTGTTGTCCATATGAACTCATTAAAATCAGAACGCACTGTGATAGTATCACACGCATTCAGAACAGAATTAAAATCAGGATGGACTATTCATCAGATTGATGATACATACCTTCACTACATGGACAAAAGTATTGGGACACACCTGTTTTTCAGGGTTTGTGCAAGGCATTTATGAGGTCAGGCACTAATGTTGGGCAAGAAGGCCTTGCTCACGATCTCCCTTCTAGTTAATCCCAAAGGTGTTGGATGGGGTTGAAGTCAGGGCTCTGTGAGGGTCAATCAAGTTCTTCCACACTGAACTCATCCCGCCATGTCTTTATGGACCTCGCTTTGTGCACTGGGACACAGTCATACTTGAATAAAAAAGGTTCTTCCCCAAACTGTGTCCACATTTTTCTACAATGTCTTGGTCTCCTGAAGTATTAAGATGGAAATAACGGGTACCCGAATTCAATAATAAAGAGGTGTGTCCTAATACTTTTGTCCATATTGTGTATTAGTTGGGTTCTAGATCGCTCTCAACACATTAACCGAGCAGCAGCACGTCAGTGTGTGTTGCACTGAAATAAATGTATCAGTACTGTGGGTTTTCAGCACCAGTTCACTATCCAAAAATATACAGCCAAAAGTGTCCTACGGCAAAAACTGATGAAGGATGAATGGCAAATGATGAATTCTTGTCTCAAATTGCATGTCCAGTAGATGTGTGGCAAAATGGCTAGTATGTGTGGATGCATTTTGTGTGTAAAGTAAGTGAGTGTGTGTACCAGGTTCCAGGTCACATGGAAGCCGTAGTTGATGTTTGTGGAAATGCAGAGGACCTGAAACTCCTGACCCTGGATCAGTATCACACTCTCTGATGTGGATAGACTGATGACTGGCACAGAGTCTGGAACTGCACACATAAACACACAGGCTCTAAGTAAATCTAATTAATAATTGATTAACAGGAACAGTTTATGTAATTTAATATACTCCTCTAATATCTTCCAACACTCCAGATCCCTCACAGAATTAAATGATTAATGTAATGTGCATGAGGCACAAAACACCTCAAAGAATACGTCGCAGTCTCTCTCACTATATTTAAGAAAAAAGTTCTTTGGACACTCTCCCAATTAAAAAATACATTTGTATTACATTTACTTTACATATCAAACTACCATAAAGATTAAGTGGTTACAGAAAATGAATGAATGAATGAATGAATCAGACAAACAAAAGTGCAAGTCATTTATAAATAGCATAAATAGTTTGCACCGTTTGCCTTAAATAGACACAAAAATTAGGGAACGTGATTAGGGGACCATTTGGAAAATCTTTCACTCTCACATGCTTCCATATTCACAGACCTAGTCTCACTTCCACCTGGTACTGGCTTGACTTCACGGCTGCCTTGCCCATGACACCGGCGCAAAGGTAACATCCCTCAAAAGCCTTAGAGACGTTGTGGATGGTGATGCCCCGCTGCGGATCAGTACTGTAAGACAGGCCGTCTGGTAGAGGGGCGCCGGAGCAGGTGCGCAGGGACAGGTTCGTCACGGCCGGGTCCGTCACCAAACATGGCAGAGTGCGGTCCTCACCCTCGCTCACCTGCAAACTGTCCACCATGGAGTGGACGAATGCATTCTCCAGATCTGACCGTGAGGAAAAGAGGAAAAGAGGAAAGAGAAAGGAGAGAGAGAGGTGGGTAGGGGAGAAAACAAGAGAGATAAAGAAAGAGAAAAAGGAAAAGAACAAAGTGGTACAGAGAGAAAAATAAAATAACAGTAAACAGGGACACTGGAGAATTACACACTGCTCTGGGGTGCCGTTTCCCATATCCAAATTAATCTTAAGCCAACACTAAAAAAGGTGCCCGGCTAGCTTAGTCGTTCATGAGACTCTTAATCTCAGGGTTGTGGGTTTGAGCTCCATGTTGGGTGTTACATGTGCACTTTTTACCACTTGTGGGACTAACACATGGTTATCTTATCGTCTTATCTTATCTTAATACCACTGTCGAAAAGGGTTTTGCTTTTTTGTAAAACTGAAAAATAAACTTTTGTGGCACCACTGTAGGAGGCGAGTGGGCATGTTTACATCACATGCAGTAATGCTGTAATTTATTTAGCTTGGCTGGAGTGTCAGGTAAAATCTGGCAGTGGATATAATGAATCTGGCCGAGGTCCCAAGATTTACATTCAAGCTCATGAGTTGTCACATGAGGCAAAAAACCCCACAAAAAGCAGTTCATAGCCACACTATTTGCATACCGCCTTCATAATTCAAACTAACCGGTAACATAAAGATAAATCAAGTACAGCTGCCATGAGAAACAAAGGCCTGCATTGAGGTGATGTTTAAACCTTCAGTCAACACTAGCTTTAAGGACCTATTCAGCATTTAATCTTGTACCAGGACCCACGGTGTGGGAATGGGGACAGTTAGGAACCGATGCACCCACATTCACCCACATATTTCCTGAAGTGATAACATGCACACACCTTTCACGTAAATGTACACGGAACTCTTCTCTCCTGTCTGAGTGTTTTCACAGGTGTAGAGGCCCATGTGCTGCGCCTGGGTGGAGGCGAGGACGATGACGGCGGCCCCGTCTTCCTCCCTGCTGCCCTCGGTCCTCTTGCCCTTCTCCCGTTGCCATCGCACTTCCCCTGTGTCATCATGACAGCGTAGCTCTAGCTGACCTCCCTTCAGAATGACCAGGTGAAGAGCATTGGGCAAGATGATTGGCTTGGACCAGCCTAGAAAAGAAAACACATAACTCAGCTTTTTCCACTCTCTGTGGTTAGTGCTGCTTCCTAGTAGTCAAAGACTTGCAGATTTAATCCCAGGTGGGTTCTGTGGGTCACAGACCTTCTACAAACCTGGTTCTTAAGGTCCTTTCCTCCTAAGTACTGCTGTTTCACATTTCTGCTGTCTCAGGCCTGTACTCGATCATTTTGTCAGGTCCAGCAGAACATCCGGCTAGACACTAGCTGCAATCTGAGCAGCTTTTTCACTTATATAAATTCCTAAGAGAGCACAAAATGGTGCGGCTGCACTGAACAATACCTTCTGTCTCTGTTTTATAATTTATTTTTTATTTTTAATGTATTTTTTACACTGCCCTTTATGTCAACATTACAAGATGTAAGACCACTAGAAATAATTTTGGATAGTCTCTGTGGTCTCGGTAGAAACGAATGATCCCATTTTTTTGTCACTGAATAATAGTGATCTGTGCATTAGGTTGTACAGAACAATTAGTGGAAGTAATGGTATATTTGGTTTTGATACAAATCTTACAAACTGTTATCCCTGCTATTACCCCAATATATGATTTAATTAGATATTAATCAGAAAATGAAGTTTCCTTAGCACTGAATGCTACCTATAATGATTGTTAGCTCAGCAACATTTTTATTCTTCTTCCTGGAGAACAGTTTATATGAGAGTTTTGCAGCTTGGGGTATTTATGTAAAAGACTGGATTTATATTTATATTTTATAAGCATTTGTAGGGAGGTGAATTATGAAAATTTATCTTAAGACAAATTTTACATGGTATAATGGATGAACCGCCCTCCGCTGCTAACAGGAATGATCAGCTTATGCACAACTGAATGAATTCAGGTTCTGAATTCATTCAGTTGTCTGGTTCTCAGATTCTGGTGGCATGTCTGTCAGAAGGGTGAGAGTTACATGTTATCTATTGAGATGTGATACTGAGCCTTTCTGCGCATGTGCAGCGCATGTGCAGTTCCACAATCTTGGGATTCGTTACCACACCCATAAATCTGTGCTACCTTCCATTAGTTAGTATTACCTTAAAAGCTCTTTTAATTTTTACTTTGAACTTGCACACACACTGTCTTCAGTGCACAGTGTAAGGGCATATGAACATATTTTGCTCTCTAGGCTAATAAATGAACATTTGGTGTCTTCTATCTGTTAGACAATTTGTTACTTGTTCTTGACTGACAAAGAAAACCTCTGAGATATCTTATTCTCTTTCGTTATGTTGTCTGGTTATTATTCTTTGGTAAGTAGTTGCACAGTATGTGAAAGTTCAAAATTATTTTGATCTAAACATACAATACTCTTGTCGGATATAGAAGACCAGCCCTGGCCCTCACAGCTGAAAAATTTACTCAGGGCCACTGACAGTTTGCTAGCACACGCTTCTTCAGAATTTTACCAAATGGGCTGAAATGTGAAATTAAAAATGTTTCTATAGTATTTATTGTCTGTTTTTTGTGTAGAAAAGTAGAAAATGGAAGGTTGCTGAAGTGTTAAGATAGTCATTACCAAACAGACATGCTAACATTAATGCAGTTTATAGTGCAGTATGGGTTCATCCGTTTTTCAATTTGTTTTTCAAGTTAAAGTTTCATAATTAGACTTCAACATTTAGATGCATCACAAACAGTGCAAGACACCCGAAGCGTAAATGTGTAAATACAAATTGAAAAAAAGTTGCTATCACAAAGATAGCGAATAAAACACTTTTTTTAATTGAAGTCATTATACTTAAATAAATATACAGAAAACTAAAATGTTGCCTTTCAAAAGGTACAGTATGATGATTTGTGCTTTATATGACCAGGGAAATGAAGTGGCATGGTAAAAAAGTCCATGTTGATTTCAGGTTTCAGATGAGGCAGGAAAGATATTACTCAGCATTTTCCTCTCACCGTCTAATGTAGGGAGCAATGGGGTTAGAGCTCCTGTAGTAGAGACAACATATAGCAAGTCTGATCCCAAGTGAGTATTACTGTACAAAGGCCTTGTACCAGGCGGTTAAAAAAGGGTTCCTAAGGTCCTTTTCCACTAAGTACTACCGTTTTCTAAATGGCACATTTCTGCTGTTTCAGGATACATTAGATCATTTCATCTGCCCCAGTCTCCAAACGTCTGCCTGGATGTTAAGTGAAATATTGGGTTTTGGAAAGGCTTTCATAACAGAGACGTTTGCAGCCTTATGTCACTCATACAGCTTAAATTAAATCCCCCAGAGGCACAGGACTGCTGTATTGTTCTCAATTCAACCATCACATTCATGTTGACACCAAAAGCAACAACCTTAACAACACAATCATGCACTTAAAGTCAATCAAGCAATTTTGAGAAGATTTCTCAAGTCTGGATGAAGCCAAGTGGGTACTGTGGGATAAGGGTGTGCCTAGTCTACTGAGCAATATCAATGAATATTATATTATTAACCTCAGGCTTTTTTTTAACAAAACACAAGGAGGTTTCTGCGCAAGCTGCCCATTCCACACTAATCTACTCCCCCTAATTTCTTTTACTTCTTCCGTGTTGCAGAAAAAACACACCAAAAATATTGTTGCAAGGTACAGATATGCATACAATTAGGGAGCAAAAGTAATGATGGTGCATACAATTATTTTTGTTTAAACCAATGAAACATTTTTCACAGTATAGTTAACCAATAAATTACCAATATCAACTTTAAAAAAGGCAGCTTTTATTTAATTGTTTGTGGGTAAACCTGGCATCTGGCTAACAACTACATAGAAAAAATAATAGCAAGTCCATTGCTGTATAGTCTAATTTTATAGATATTTCATGGAACAACAAACTATCGCAGCCAAGAAATGCCTCTGCTGTGGGAGACAGGATGGGTAAAATGACCTTTTCTGCTAAATACTGTTGTTTTCCTAAAAACAATGAAGTAGACCAACTAAACGAACAAAAACAAAGAGGACATACCCGTGTTTGACTGATAAGAGAACCTCACCCAGTTCATTTGCTTTTTCTTGAGGGCCACAATTCTGCTGTCTAAGCATTAGTCAATCGTTTTGTCAAGCACAGCAAAACATCTACTTGCATGTCAACTGACATATCAGGGTCATCATGTGGGAGCTTGCAGGTTCTAACACAATACAGTTGGTTGCACATCTTCTGCCTAAATTTCTGTGTCTAAATTTCTAGTTCTGCAGACTAATATTGTTAATGAAGCCCAGCTCCAACTCTCAAATCCAACTAGCTCTGCACAGTGGTTTAGGATAGGTAGTTTTATTTAGTCTAATGCACTGCTTTGCCCACCCTCACCACAATTCTGAGCTGAGCACTATGACACACTGCAACAACTGGAAACACATTTGCATTTAAACTCACCAAACTAGCACCAATGTGAAAATCCAAGGCTAGATGATGAATCAGCACAGGTGGGGACTATGGGTCCTGCAGAACTATGCAAAATGGACAAAAGTATTGGGCCACAGCCATTTTTCAGGTGTTGTGCTACTTTCAGTGAAGGGCAATCTTAATGCTTCAGCATACTAACACATTTTGGACAAAGCCATTCTTCCAACTTTGTGGACATAATTTAGGGACGGCCCTTTTCTAT
>JBBIGB010261159.1:0-13847 GCA_037577075.1 Alestopetersius hilgendorfi
CTAGCGGGCATAACTAGGTTATGTTTAGGAAAATGGTATCGGATCGGTACGTGGACTCAAATACTCGCCGATACCGACGCCAGATTTTTTGGTGGTATCGGCAGCATTTCCGATACTAGTATCGGTATCGGAACAACACTAGTACACGCCCCCTTGTAAATATTGTTTCTAATGGTACGTTCACTCCCCCACCCATACAGTCCATCTAAAAGCAACAAAAACAGCCCATTTTCATATCATAGTTTTTGCGATGTCACAAAACCAACATATTTAAACATATCTCCTTATTGTGGCTTCAGCAGTTTGGCGCCGCTTCTTCTTTTTTAATTGGCCAACACCTTTATTGGTTAAAAATTAGACTTTTGTTGGATTACATGAAGACCTTGATTCATCAAACACCCAGTATCTCACCTGGAGCTGTGATTGGTCGCCCTGTCAGAATCACTGTGATTGGTTAGAGCACGGGCGTCCGAAGTATTTTTAATGTGGGGGGGACACATCGTTCTACATGTCTGCGAAGTCTCTGTCCTTTTAAGAGGTGGGGGTTTAATCTTGAATCTTGAATCTTTCGTAGAAAAAACCCATTCCACTTCATCGATTGGAGAATACACACACTACTGGAAATCCGCTCCGGGTTTGCCTCCAACTCACCCCATGCAAGTGAAGTGAATCGTCAGTGCATAGACGGGCTGCTCAAAACTCGGAGAGGATTTCCAGTGGTGTGTGTACTCTCCTATCGGATAAGTGGAATGGATTCTTTCATGAAAGATTCAAGATTCAACAGCATTTAATATTATATACTGGGGGTTGCAAACGAATAATTCGGAAATGTGAAGGGGACACATCTTCTTCAGACTGAATGGTGGTTATGCATGGGTTATCCATGAGTTATTTTGTACATTGCAGAGACCGGTATCACAATAAACAGACAATACATTGTGCAACCCTAAAGAAATACTGGGTGAAGTTATATGAAGCTAATGAAGTGGGACATCAAGAAGGGTAATGTTAGCCAGGTGATTAGCTTTCTGTTTTAGCTATAATTAGCTTGCTAAATTGCAGTGTGGATGTCTGTTGGTGTCCTCGGTCTATCATTTTATTTCTCACAAAGAATTAGCAGCAGCATTGGAAGGTTCTAGTTCTGAGTGCCTGTATGTATTCAAAAATATTTTGATTTCAACCGTTTTCTGGAGGCTTAAATTACTGAGGTCAGACTGATCCCAAGCATAAAGGATTTTAGTCAGTTTGAACATAGCATGATAGTTAAAGGGCCCATATTTTGAAAAGCTGATTTGATTTTGCACTTTTACAATTAAAGAGTTCAAAGTAGCGTGCAAAGTTTTAAATAGTACTACATGCTCTTTATCCATTAATAAACCAAGCTTCAAAAATAGCCTACTTTTAATTCATTGTTTTTGTGATGTCACAACTAACACCTTATACTAAGGGTATAAGGAGCGTTTCTTCCTGAACTGCTTTAGCCTGTTTTAAACGAGGCTAAATACATGGCAGCCAATCAGAACAGAGGTTATTTGTATTTATCAGTCTTAAAGACACAGTAGCAAAAAAACCCTGTGTTATTTATGTGGACATGGAAAATTATACATGAATTATACATGATAAACAAACCAATGCAAACACTAAATGCATGAAAAATGTAGGATGTGGGCTCTTTACTGATGGTCCACCCATCAATTACTGCTGTGTCTCTCTGTCCAGTCATCCAATCCCAAGCCAATCCTCTCTCTTCTCTCTTCTCCAACTCTCTCCAGGCAGACCTCAGTGAGCTCTTGGGGCTGAAGGACTACATGGGTGTGATGATGTTCATCACATTTGCCGAGCAGGTGGTGCCAGTGTCGGACGAGCGGGTGCAGGTGGAGGAGGAGCTTTTCGATGGCGTGGAGGTGGTGGTGTACCAGCCCAGGCAGGAGAGAGCAGCTGGAGAGAAGAAGAGAGCCATTATCTACCTGCACGGGGGAGGATGGTGCCTGGGCAGCTCCAGTGAGTCCCCACTCATAACCGCACGACTTCAGTTGCTCAACACTAAACCATTTTTTTAAGTCTCAGGTTAGATTTGCGGTTAGAAATGCTGCATTTACTTTCCCAAGAGGCCTTCCACTTTATTCTAAACCCTTTTTTTTTTTACCAAACACAATTTAAGCTTCCTCTAAATATATCAAATAAATATAATTACCAGAACGTTTGACATAGCAATGCATTGCTTAATGGCAAAAATGACACTATGACAAAACATGTAAAACATGGAATTCAGTGCAGAAAAAACATTTCAATTATTAATTTCATTAACATATATTTTTGATATCAGTCCATTTTTATCGATACAAAAGCAAATAAGAATTTTCTAAAATATTCAAAGTTATGAATATTTGGGCCAAAGTTATGGGGAAAAAATGATCATCCTTGACTGTCTATAGTGTCTTCATCATCATCATCATCATCATCGTGATTTTTTGCCCTATTTGCAAAAACAAAACCGTACCATCTGGTGGAACTGTCAGACCTGCATCCTGACAGTGGTAACCGTTGGTTACCAGCCGTTAGATGGCTGACATAACGCTGATAACGTGATCTGACATGGGATGTCACGCAGTCTGGTCAAGCTGCTGTCAGGAACCGCCACCCCATGTTAGAACCGTGCCAGACGACTACAGTCCCTGGCATGGAAGCGTAGTATTGCTCACTATTGCACTATTTCCTCCCCTCTAACCTTACTCAGTGTAAAACAGGTGTTTGTTCTCCTACACACACGCCGTTTGCTGCTCTTTCTCTCAGTGCACTGCCACTCATCCGCTCTCCAGACCCCCTCCCTCTGAAAGTTCTCCTGGTTTCAAAGATCTTGTTTTTCTCTGTTTGTTTCTAAAACCTAAATTTAAAGAAATTTGGGTTTTTGTTCTTTATGGCTATTTGCATGTAACATTTTTATAACCCCCAGTAGTGGTTATTATTATTATTATTATTATTATTATTATTATGTGTTTTAAATAACAATAACTTTGGTTCTACATGACATAGGAAGACCAAACAAAGCTCAGAGTGACCTTTGCCATTAACACTAACCGAGAGAACTTATTGTCACGGGGGCCGGGGTTAGCCGGCTCCCGTGATTCACCTTGGGGGAAACACCAGGCAGGAAGGCAGGCATCCATACTGTGATTCTTTATTTAAACAAAACAAAACGGAAAAGAAAGGAAACTTGGCTCAAGGGCCGCTACAAACAGATGTCTGTGGTCCAGAACCAAACCAAAACAGGTGAAAGCCAAAACACGTGACACATGAACTAATCAGACATTAACATCAAAATAAAAGTCCCAAAAACCATAACAAAACAGTGGCCCCTACTGGCCACTGGCCGAGCCGTGACACTTATGATGACAATTTACCATTTGCCTCTGAGGTTCTGTGGGTTAATGGTGAAACTGACTTTGGTATGTCAGAATGAATGGCATCCCAGGACCGTATTGGTCCCCATGAAAATAAAAATAAACAGGTCCATAATATTAACATTATCTTCAAAGAATAAAGCAACAGTGTAACTTGTTGTTTCTGCAATGTAGGCTAAGTAAATTATTAAGTTACTTATGGGTGTAAAATTGAGTAAACATGGTGTAAAATTCAGTTAAGAGTGCTTGGTCATCACAGTGACCAGTGATGTTTATGCCACTGGTTACAATTAATGATGACAATATGTGTTAAAACATGCAACAAAATGTTGTTTTCACTTGAAAAAATCTTTCTGTATCGCATTTATGATCTGTATCCCACTATTTTTATGATTTTTTTCTCCCTGTTTCTCTTCCTGCAGGAATGGGACCCTACGATCTTCTGGCCAGACAGATGGTTACAGAGCTCAATGCGGTTGTTGTTTCTGTGGAGTGAGTATTATGTCACTTTTTTCTCTACCAAAACAAAGAGGTTTCTGTTTTTTCCCCCTTCAGCATGCGTGACTGGTGTGGTTCGAAGTGATTTTTATGGTGTGCTGCGAGCAACCGTGGTGGGACAGCATAGTCTAGCCTAACGCTGATGACCTTTGACTGACCCCAAGTTGGATTTAGTGAAGCTGATTCATGAATAAGTTTCCCGAATGCTGGACTAGGGTCATAATTTTGCTGATGGACCAAACCAGCCATGGGCTGAAAGGCCTGGCAGCTCGGGCCTTTATCAGTGCAGATCCACTGAGCTGTGCTTGTCCAAACATCGGCTAATGAGTTTTATAACATGCTCGGTCGTCCGCCTCTGCTGGACTCGGTAAGCCAGCACGGTAAACCAGGGATCTGCCTGTTGGTACTTCCACTATTGGCACTTTTCCATGGGTAAGCAGGAACCATGCTGTACCTAAACTGTACTGCGATGGCACAGAACTTGTAGCACACTCTGATCTTCCAGTGTATTTCAGTCCAGTAGTTTTTTGTTATTGTGCTCTTTTATTATGTATAGCCTTGTTTGAGTTTCCTTGTTTAGCTGTATGATGAAAACCTAGCTAACTTGTTAGTGATGTCCTGGTACACCTTCATGTTTCTCGCTGTGTCAAAAACTGCCTCTGAAATGAATCAACAGCCGAGTAGAGAGCAATGCTTGTTCTTCGTTGACTTTGCAGTTGTTAGTTTGTATCTACATTCTTGGGTTTTTTTGTGCACACAGTAAAGAAACCGTGGCCTCCTTCCATGTTTTGATGACAACATTTCAATCCGTCAGAAAGTAGCCTGTGAGGTTTTGGCTGGTCTCTGGGCAGTGAAGAGAGGTGCAGACACAGATAATCTTTCCTTTCCAAAACAAAAAAGGCACGAGGGCCTAAACACAAACAAAACCTGAGACAGGACAAGTGACTACAAAACAAAGCATGAAGTCAGTGAACCGAAAAATCAAGTTCTCATGGAAACAAACTTAAATACATATACTAACAAAAACACAAACACCGGTCAGCTGTAACTAATGGACTTCAAATTAAAACCCAGTGTACACAAAACTTCAAATTAAAAGTCTAATTGTGTAACTCAGAAAAGGGCTGTTACAGGGCTCGGGTATGGGTCACTTTATTTGTAATGGAAAAACACTGCAAGGTACGGTACGGCTGTTTATGAGCATGGAAAAGCACCATCATAATATTCTGCCTCACTTTTGTGACTTTGGTTTCAGGCACATTTTATATGAAGCCAGAGGAGTAAACACAAACTACAGTCCGCAACCGCAGTGAAGGATAGTAATATAGAGGCAGTTATTGTTTGCTGGTTATGTAAGGCCATATTACTGTGGAGGGCCATTGTGAGTGTCGGTCAGACAGGTGTGAAGCATTTCATAAGCTGACTCATGTGTCTTGCATCAGGGAGAGCACAGTACACAGCTCTGTCATCCTCTCAGTGCCTCGTAGGTCTCTCAAATCTTCTATGCGACCAAGGCAAGACATAAAAATACCACTATTGGGGGCTTAAAAGTGGCGTCACAAGCAAATGCCCATCAGGGAAAGAGCTGTGAACAGCAAGCGCACAGGAGGGCAAACAGTGGTTTTAGTCTGAATTCAGATTTTAATAATACGATCTGAGTTCTAAGAGTTAAACCATGTCCAGCTATAAAATAAGGCAGTCCCGAAAGTACATAAAAATGACAATGCAGTCTGTTTTCTCTCTTGAGTGCTCTTTACTTATTTACACTATGTGTAATTAGGCCTGGAGTCTCCTTTCGGCGTTCCGATATGATTGTAGAAAGCCTGCACCGATAAAAACCGCCTGTGTAATCCAAGACCTTCTGCTTGTAATAGACACCTTCTCTGCTTACCTCATTTACTTCATTACCTTATTATTTTAATTAAGATTTGGTTTCCTTTACTTTCTTCATGGATGGACTACTGAGAAATCTTACCTGAGCTCTGTGCAGGTACCGCTTGGCTCCACCTCACCACTTCCCGGCCCAGTTTGAAGACGTGTACCATGTAGTCAAGCACTTTCTCCGAGTGGACGTCCTGGACAGGTACAAAGTGGACCCCGATCGGGTGGCTGTGTCGGGGGACAGCGCAGGGGGCAACCTGGCGGCCGCAGTGTCACAGCAGGTGAGACACGGTCCAAATAAACAAAGATTAAAAGATATATAGTGCAGATGTACCTTTTATTCTTTATTTATTTGGGGTCAGGCAGGGGCTTCAGTGACCCTGAGGTATGGGAGCTGACCTAATGCCTGAGTAGCTCTTGCTTGTTCACACATTTACATTCTTGCTAATACAGTCGTGAGGGTCCAGCTTTAGTCTACATTTGAAAGTAAGTAAAGTTTATAAGGCCTTTCTCAGACAAGGGTCACAGAGCGCTGTACACAAAAAGGAGAAAAGGCAGAAGAAATCAGAAGAAATCAGAAGAAATCAGAAGAAGACGGAGATGACATTAAAAGTTATCTAAAAGTCAATGTGTCTTAAGCTTAGATTTAAATAATGCGGCAAAACATTAGCCCATCTATTACAGATGATGTTGCTGTGGGAAGACACTGCAATAGTATGTTCTTCCTGTTTAACTACAAAATATCTTTTTTATAGTGTGATGGGTTTAGGTTTGAGTAAAACTTTATACTCAGTACTATGTGGCCACTTGTTGAGTAGCACATACACAATTTCCAGTTTCAGTCACAATCTGCATCACCTGCTCTGGCTAACAAACTTCCCTGACTGGATGGAGCATTAATCAGAAATCAGAGTCAGAACAATTTATTGATTAAGGAAATTGCTCACATTAAAATATAAAGTTTAAATAAATCCAATAAAATATCTAAAGTAAATATTCAATATGAAATACTCTATATTATATACACTAAAGCTGGGTATAAATATTAGGTATTTGTGTTGATAGTAAACAACTTCACAGTGATTTTATTTATTTATCGATAGAATTTACTTCCACCTCCAGTTATCTCCGGTTTTATTTTTACTTTATGCCATATTTTATATTTTATATTGTTCTGTGTCTCAGTGCGTCTGTGCAGTTTCCTCCAGGATCAGAAATGATTTTCTGAATCTGATTCTTATTATGAAACATGAATCTTGTACATGTACACATGTTGTGCATGTATAATATCATGTTACATTAATTATTTTTGATAATTTAGGTGTGTAATTATGTAATTGCATTATCTATAAGCTAAACGTTAGCTACGTTAGCTATGCTGCACCAAAGCAAATTGTAGTCTTTAAAACATGCTGAGCTTTGTTTTATTTGGCAGAACCTAAGCTATTGTTATTTTAAAAATATGTATTAATAATAACCACCTCTGGGGTTTTAAAAACAAAAAAAAACATAAAGAAAAATGAACAAATGGAATAAACACAAGATTGTTGAAAATGTGAGAACTTTCAGGATAGTCTCCGCCAGCAAGTGGGTGGGGAAAACCCACAGAGGGAGGGGGGTCTGGAGAGTGCCCGAGCAAAAGAGTGGCAAACAGAGAGCGTGTAGGAGAACAAAGACCTGTTTTATACTGATTTACCCTGTTATTTGTTGTAATTTTATTGATTCACTCTGAGTTCTAAAGGCTACTGTGGTTTGTCTCTGATTTCAGTTGCAAAAGGACCCAGAGCAGACCGTGAAGCTGAAGGTGCAGGCCTTGCTCTACCCGGTCCTGCAAGCCCTGGATCTCAAAACACCATCCTACCAGCAGAATCAGCATATGCCCATCCTGCCCCGCACGCTCATGGTGCGTTTCTGGAGCGAATACTTCACCAGCGACAAGTCCCTCTTAAAGGCCATGCTGGCCAACGACCACAACAGCCCGGAATCGGCCGCATTGCTGAAGTTCGTCAACTGGAGTGCTTTCTTGCCCGAGTCGTACCGCCGGGCATTCAATTACAGCGCCCCGCCTATAGCAGCACCCGAAACCCCTGAGCGCTCCAATGGCCTGGCACGTTCCATCACAGACCCCCGGGCCTCGCCCCTGCTGGTGCCCGACGCCGAGCTGCGGCCGCTACCCAAGGCCTACGTGCTGACGTGTGAGTACGACGTGCTGAGGGACGACGGCATGATGTATGTGGCGCGCTTGCGGCAGGCTGGCGTGGACGTGACCCACGAACATTACCCGAGTGGGTTTCACGGTGCCCTCATGTTCACAGTGTGGCCCACCGACTTCGAAATCGCTAAAAGGATGACGAACAACTATATACAATGGCTCAAGGAAAATTTGTGAATTTGAATTTTCCAGAAATTCCAAATTGTGTAACTGTACAAAAATTGCTAATTATATAGTGTTGCTATTGATATACCTGTAAATGAAATTTGCAAATGATATCATTTTACAAGATTTGTAAGTTGCACCATGTTACACAGTTTGTAAATGGTGTAATTTCACAAAATTTGTGAAACTGCATAAATTTACACACAATTGCAAATTGTCTACCTGTAAAAAATCACATCAAAATTTCTAAATGATATAATTTTACAAAATTTGCTAAATATATAACTTTAAAGAATTTGCTTATTATATACAGTTACAGAGTTTTGTGTGTTGCATCATGTAACAAAATATGTAAATTGTAAAATTGTGTGCACAAAATGTTCCTGTAAAGGGAAGTTTGCAAAATTTGCAAATGATATCATTTTGCAAAATTTGCTAATAAGATATCTACAAAATGTGTAAACTAAATCATCTTACAAAATGATGTAATGTCACAGAATGCTTAAAATTTCGATTTTTTTCCATGTTTGCTAATTGTATAAGCTTACAAATATTGTAAATGAAATCATTTTACAAAGTTTATGAATGACATAATCGACAAAGTTGTAAATTCTATATGAAGAAAAGCTTTACATTCCTTTTCTTGGATGCCCTCCTCGCATCAGGCTGTGATTAGACGGTTGTCAATGTTGCTTTAATTTTTTTTTAATTTATCAAAATGTAATTTTGTTTCATGCTGTTTACATAGCTGCTGTTCAGGTATTGTCTTATCACAGGGCACAGCTTTGATTGGTTACTTCATCATGGCTTTGAATGTTCTCACGACCACTGACTTCATCATTTCAAACCATAATCTTCTATTTTTTTTTTTTTTTACCAGATTTTACTGAAAGTGAACAAGCTGATGTGTCATTTGTTTGTTGATTTCAACTCTTAGATCAGTGTTAATGTTTTGGTTTTTTTCTACTTTTCTGATCTCATGTTTCCACACTGTTTGGAATGTTGTACTTGATAGGTTTCAGTTCGACGAGCAGTAAAAAAGTCAACTGAAGGTTCTGGTTTGAGGCTTCGTGTCTTCATGTGAAAGTGGCTGTAATGGACCTAATTTGTTTCTTTTCTTTTTTTACAAAAAGCCTCTTTGTTGAAATGTCCTCCATGAATGAAATCTGCATTCGGGCCATAGGCCTTGGGGACTTCGTCTTCATGTGACCTCGGTTTGAAATTGCAGTCCTGTCTTATCTCCCCATCTCCCTCACTATCTCTGTCACGTTGCACTCTAAAGTGCCTCTGAAAGTGTGTGTGTGTGCGTGTGGGTGTGTGTGTGTGTGTGGGGAGAGTGAGCAACAGGATAGGCCTCAGTGTGTGTTAAAGTATAGCCAAGTCATTGTTTGTGTTTGACAAATGGACTCACCCACTTCACTCAGATTAAACACCGAGGCAAGACGCCATTACAGCCTCTCCCATTTACACAAACAGAATTGCCACCTCTCAAACTTATTGTCCTGATTTTCATATGACATGCATGAACAAAAGACTCATTAGGATCATTACGTGTGCAGAAATGACTGTTTTTCCTCCGTATTGTCCAGTGCGTGAACGTTGCAGCGTGCAGTTTTTAAGGAGGTCACGAGATGGATCAGCTCATCTGTACAGATCCAGAATGTTATTGTTTGATGGAGAGTGAAGCAACCCCACCAAACCCACCCCCCGCCCCCGCTGAGGCAACAGAGTTCAAGCCCTTCTTTCGGGATCAGAGAAGGATAGGTCACCCGGAGGAGATGAAAGAGGAAAACTCAGAAGATTTGGAGAATCAGCTGAGGTATGCACCTGCAGAGTGTCTGCTCAGGTCAGCTCCAGATGAAGCTCCATTCCTTGCATTCTGCGGCGTTTCCCTGCCCTGGTCCTGGAGGCCCTGTGCTCTGCGAATTTCCCCACACCTGACCCGACTTATCAGCTCATTTACAAGTGTGTGTGCACGGCCGGGAGCCTCCTAGACTGCAGTTGGGAAACACTGCTGTATTGTAGACACCTCACCGGGACCTCTCTCTCTCTTATAAATTTCCCTTGGGTGTCAAATCAGGGTCAAGTTTGATAAACAGAGATAAATCTCATTTATTACACCGTTTACAAGGACAGAATGAAGCATGGGCAGTCATAACAACTCCACGGCACCGCTTACAATTGTGAAACCATGCTTACTCGTATTCATACGTCTTATTTAAGGACTTTAGCATGAAAACAATAAAGCTTCACTAAATGAGCATAACCAATATAACCAATAGAATCAGTATAACCAAAAAAACATTGAATGAAAAATACCAATAAAAAACAGACAAGAAGCAAATCAACATGACCTGAGCATGTGCACTCCATTAATCTTTTGATATACATTAATCCAGGCTTATCCATTGAGTGTATGCATGCAGAAGAACACTGCTCAGACCACACATGTACATTCTTCTCTAGCAAAAAGCAATACAGCCTGATCTCCACTTCTTTCAATGTCTTTGAACATAGATACAGATCGCGAAAACACATTTTTCTTTAATTGATCTCCTTAGATGTCTTCTAACCACATGGGTCAGTCCCTCTCACTTCTTGAAAGATAATCGTAAGAATCACAAGCCCATCTGCTTTCCTCCGCAAATCATAGCAGTCAAAACATAAAAGCTGTATTTTATATAAGACAGACATTGCAGTCTGTATATTTCTAGTAAATGAGGAACATATGACAGAAATGTCCATTGTTTTGAAAACCTTGTCCCTTCGGTAAGCGCTGAAGACGTGAGTTTTGTGATGAAACAGGGACATGACTGATTCAAGCGGTAGAGGGAATGCCCTCAAGGTATTCCTTTGCTTCCATAGTGTGTTTCTGTCCATTGGAAAAATGCCCTCATCTGAAACAACAGGGGCTAATTCCAGGTTACTAGACTAAAAATGCTTTTCCTCAGGTATACAGGAACCGTGCTGTACCTAAACCGTGTTGTAAGTTGTAGCATACTTTGATTTTCCAGTGTATTTCAGCCCAGTAACAGTGTTTATTCCTAAGTGACACGTTTTTCATTCTGTAAGAGCCTTGTTTCAAAGTCTTGATCCAGTTTTCTAATATGTTTTCTATGTTTTTTAGCCATACAATGAAAATCTAACACACCTGACATGTTAGTAAGGTCCTGGCTCACCTTTGCTTTTCTCACAGTGTTAGAAAACTCCAGTAAAATTTATCTGTAGCCCAAATAGACAGTAGTGCTTGTACTTCTTCGACTTGCCAGTTGTTTTCCATTGTTGTTTTCGTGTTAGTTTTGTATGGATAGGTAAGAAATAAATGATGGCTGTCTGTTATTATGACAATGTTTCCACCCATCAGGAACCAGTGACGCAGTTAGCTCGGCTGTGGCCCGCTGTCAGCTCTGCCGTTGAGTGGGATGGGTACGGGTTATTTTATTTGAAATGGAAAAACATTCGTCTGCATACAGCATGGTTCCTTGCGCCAGTGGATAAACCCCATTAATCGAGGAGAAAACGTTGTCTACAAATAAACCCCGGCTCTATACAAACACACAAACAACATATTTTTTATAAATGTACATTCGTGGGCCACCACCTCAAGCTGTAGTTTCAGTTTTTTGCTCAAACCGCAATACCACAGGATAATCTTGCTCTTTCTCCGCACTCTTCTGGCCTTTAATTAGCGGTAGCCGCGCTGGAGGTGGAGATGTAGAATCAGAAGTAGAGGAAACCAGTCCAGTATGGGACACTCCTTGTAGTGAACACTGAGCAATAAGCTTGTTCACCACCTGCATGAAGCCGTGGCCAACGAACAGGAAGATGAGTGGATCCAGGCAACTATTGAAGGCAGCAAAGCAGAGAGTTACCACCACTGTCTTCTGCAAGGTGGCTAGCATTTGGCAGTTCTTTTCCAGAATGTAGTGTAGGTGCAGTGTGCGCTGGATGTGGTAGGGCAGGAAGCACAGGCAGAAGATACAAAGCACCAGGCAAACCAGCGCCACATCCCGCCGCCTCTGGCCTGCCCTCGTCCGCAGGATGTGTTGTATCATTAGCGAGTAGCAAATCAACACTACGATCAGTGGAAGTACAAACCAGACCACCAGGACAATGAGGTTCATATTATACAGCAAACTCCAAGATTTCCCAGTGGGCTCCAGGCATCCCTCTGCTTCCATATTGAAGCCAAAAGCTAACGAGATGTACAGGATGTTCCCTCCTAGAACGAAGCCCCAGATGCCCCAGCACAAGATTCGAGCCCACCGGCACGCCTCGCTGTTCTGGAGGCGAACCCGGCCAGCCAACACCAGGTAGCGGCACACGCTCAGGGCCGTCAGGAACAGGATGCTGCAGTACATGCTGATGTAGAACAGGAAGGTGGAGATCCGGCAGGCGAAGGCCAAGTTTGTCATGGTAGATTTGGGGGACAGTGAATGGGTCGAGTAAAAAATGACCCGTACGGGCAAGGTGAGGATAAAGACGAGATCAGAAGCAGCCAGGTGGATGAGGAAGATGGTAGACAGGCGATTCTTGATGGAGAACTTACAGAAGATGTACAGTGCGCCGACATTGCCCACGAGGCCAAATATGAAGACCAGGCTGAACACCACACTGTAGGTGGTGTATTTGTACTCCTCTGAGTGGTTACATGGATGTTCCATAGATGTGTAGTTCATTGTCTCCGGCACTGAAATGGGTTCAACAGGTCCTGCAAACCA
This sequence comes from Alestopetersius hilgendorfi, assembly GCA_037577075.1. Taxonomy (NCBI): domain Eukaryota; kingdom Metazoa; phylum Chordata; class Actinopteri; order Characiformes; family Alestidae; genus Alestopetersius; species Alestopetersius hilgendorfi. The sequence continues at coordinate 12,879 of JBBIGB010261159.1, forward strand.
GAACACATGAGACAAAATGTTGGTCTCTATGGACACTGTTTTGTTAAATAACGTCTTCAACTCAAAGCTTATCCAGTTATTATTCATAGGACATATTAAACAATTATTATAAAATATAATATGCATGTTGTGAAGTTTTGACAGTTGTGAAATAGAACTCACCTGAAATAGGAACATTAGGAACATATGGCACATCAACACAGCATTCAAAATGCCCTAAAATGTCCTGTCCCATTCTTTGTATTATGGAATATGCATCATTTATTCTGTTTTTGAACATCCATCCCTTTCATTCGGGGTTCTAGAATGTCCTTCACCATTCATTCTGTTTTGTTCAAAAATGTTCTTGCTCATCCATTCTTTTCTAGAATGTCCTTTTCACATTCATTCTGTTCTAAAATGTCCTCACCACTCATTTTGTTCTGTTCTGGAATGTCATTCCCCATTCATTCTGTTCTTCAGTGTCTACCCCATTCGTTCTGTTCTGTTATAGAATATACACTCCATTCGTTCTGTTTTAGAATATTCTTGCCTATCCAGTCTGTTCTAGAATACATTCCTCATTCATTCACACTTACAGGATGTCCTCTCTCATTCACATTCATCTTGGCCTTTCAGTTATTATTCTGGAACAGTATTAATCCAACAAGTGTGAACGGTGGGTCGCTGTCCCCTATATTTAAGAGATTATTTTCCTTCAGGATCTTCAGATGACTAACACAAACAGTTTCACATTGCAATGAGATACGCAAGCGCAGTCAATTGAATTTTTGAATTTATAGACAATCCTATTCCTATAATGGGGCAGTTGGTGGCCTAGTGGTTAGGGCATTCGCCCTGCGACCAGAAAGTCCAGGTTCGATTCCCAGGCCACTCGGCACCTCTGAGGTACCCTGAGCAAGGTACTGTCCCACACGCTGCTCCCCGGGCGCCGTGTTCATGGCTGCCCCCTGCTTCACTTGGTGAATG
>JBBIGB010261887.1:0-13834 GCA_037577075.1 Alestopetersius hilgendorfi
TCTCTCACCCTCACACACACACACACCCTCTCTCACCCTCACACACACACACACCCTCTCTCACCCTCACACACCCTCTCTCACCCTCATGCACACACACACCCTCTCTCACCCTCATGCACACACAGCCTCTCTCACCCTCATGCACACCCAACCCCCCACCCACCCTCACACACACACACACACACACCCTCTCGCACACACACAACCCCTCACACACACACACCCTCTTGTGCTCCTGTCTGTTGGCCTGTCTGTTTTGTCTGGTGATGGAATGTGCTGTTGCTGTTGTAAAGGACACAGTGGAGCCTGCGCGGCACAGCCACTACACAGTACAGCGTCTACGGTACGGGTTTTATGGTACAGCTTGAGCGGCACGGCCTCAGTGGTACGGCCTGTATGGTACAGCCTAAACGGTATGACCTGCACGGTATGGCCTCTACAGTACAGCCTGCAACAGACAGATTAGCAGACCCACAGTCAGCGTCTGGTCAGACTTTCACAGGACAACTCTCAGAAAACTCCACAGCAGCTGTGCTCACTGGCATCCACACACCACCATCCAACGGCAGCCCTGAACAAAACACATGTGTTTAAGGCAGCTTCGACTGTTCACAGACCAACAGTCACAGTTAAACATCAGACATCATCAAACACGCACCAGATGGTAAGACAGCTGAAAAACACAGGATTACTGCTACTGTGATGAATTCAATGTGACGCAAATGATTTGGTTTAATTTTAAATGAGGAGGTGCAGTTAAAGATTGCGATATTAACTGTAATGTAACTAAATTAATATCTATGTGATTTCAGACACACCTTAAAGCACTGACCTCCCAAATGTATGAAGATAAAGATGTGTAATATGACCCATATAGTTTTGCTTTATTTGGCAGTTTTGATGGTCAGCCGTATGGTCCCTCGCTTACGACACTGCCAACAGCACTCTGAAGTCATGCACCATTTTGTTGGAGAAAAACGCCCATATGGCAGTGGACATGTGGGATTTGAACATTTTTGTTAACCGCAGGGCACAATGTTTTTCTCAAAGAAGAAACCAGGTTAGACCAGGTTTGGACGAGAAAAGTCCTGATAAACATTAGATGCAACGTATTATACATAGAACTGTTATGATGTAAATCGACCTGTGATAGCACCACTTGGAAAACTGTGTGCTATCCTACTTTAGTAGGTCAAACTGCAATTCAGGATGCATTAAATGCATTTGATTTCAAACACATGTTCCAAAGTATTCTGACAGTACTCCCAATTGGTAAATTCAGTTTTTAAATGAGTGGTACCCAACATTTTTTATGTATTAAGTTCACTTATGATTGTTTTATTCTTTATCCATTTTCAAACTACTCTCAATCTACGGTGGCCGAGAAGGGCAAAACACAACAGAAAACGGAAAGGGTAGGACCACACTTCTTGTTTGTGATTGGACAGTACCCATATCACTCACGACAGCGTGGGTTCAGTTCACGTAACATCCGCATTACAAGCCAGGTTTCCATCCAAGGAGTTTTTGCGAAAAAATATTTAGCGCTTACATTTTTTTACCGATATAGCTGATGGAAATGATAATTATCGATAAATGTCCACATAATATTTTTCCGTTTAACTTTAGCGCATAAATTCTGCATCGATAGAGATTTTCTGTGAAGTGTCTCTCCACCACCTCCTCCCAGAAGGTCTTATTCCGTGGTCTCTCCCAGACCCGTGGGTTTCCTCGCACTGGGGTACTTTCTTCGAGCTCTAGGGCAGTGGCCCCAACCCCCGAGCCGTGGACCGGGACCGGGCCGTGGGTCATGTCGTACAGGTCCGTGGGCAGCACAGAAAAAAAAAAACGTATGAAAATGCTGTTAATAAAGCTGCCAGTACACATTGGATTCACGTTTATTATTATATTTGAAAGATACCCCATTATTATATTTTTAAAATATCCCCATTTATATCGGTAAAAAAGTTGAAGAACTAAATATTTTTTCGCAAAAACTCCTTGGATGGAAACCTGGCTTGTAATGCGGATACTACGTGAACTGAACCCACGCTGTCGTGAGTGACATGGGTACTGTCCAATCACAAACAAGAAGTGTGGTCCTACCCTTTCCGTTTTCTGAAATGTCATTGTGTTTTGCCCTTCTCGGCCACCGTACTCAATCCCTTCGGATCAAACATCCAGTTGTGTTATTGTGCTGTTAAGACTGATTTGTAAATGATATCTGTTGTCCTGCATTGTCCCTCATTCAGAAAGAGTCTCTGGAGCGGGTTCTCTAAAGTGATGGAGCTCCATCCAGCACCTTTGGAATGATTTGGAGTGGATCCAGAAACATAAATTCTGATCTAACGAATGTTCTTATGGCTGAATGCAATCAGTTCTTGACAGGAAATGTATTGCAAAGCCTTCCCAGAGGTCATTCCATCAGTAAAGGAGGGACAAAATTCAGAAGAAATGAAGGATAAGCTGAGGTCTTCACTGTGCTGTTAAGATTGAAATGTAAATGATGTCCGTTCCAGTTTGCTGCTCTGTTTTGTCCCTCATGCGGAAAGATTCTCTTGAAGCAGAGCAGTGGAAACAGGTTCTCTGCAGTGATGGAGTGTCCTCCAACAACTATGGGATGATTTGGAATGAAGTTTATGATCCAGAACTGATCCAGTAACATCGTTCTTTTTTGTGTGGGGAACTGTGTTTTTTTTTTTACATAAATCCCCTCTGAATTGGACCTCACCAGCATAGTATAAGCGTTGTTTCGAAAACGTTCACATCAGCTATCAATTACATAAACCACTTTTTAAAAAAAAAAACCCACCACATGTCTGATCCTGGTCCATCTGCCCGTTTATCTCCTGCCAGCAACAGAGGGCCGCAGTCACGTTCTGTGGCAAAGCTCTCACCATGGGAAAGCCAACACATACACACACACACGCAAGGAAGTAGGATGGTCACTGCACGCCTTCAGACCTCACTATTGTCTGTAATATCCTCAAAACATCATTTCCCCAACATGACAGGAGGAGTATTGTGTGTTCAGGGCGTGGTGGTGTGTTAGAACATTTCTTTCACGCTGCGAGATGGGGAAAGGGGAGAATGACGGCAGAACATTTCACAAGATTACTGGAAGGACATGCAGAGGCAATTCTGATACCGGAAAACTGATGCTGCTGTTATTCCATGAATAAGGACTTTTACACCTACTGGAGAGCACATGTGGAGGCAGAACAGAGACAGAGACAGAGAGAGGGAAAATGAACAACAACAACAACAAAAAAAGAGTACACTAAAAAGAAAAAAAGAACAGAGAAAAGAGAAAAAGAACAGAAGAGAGGAAATGAGAGAAAAAAGGAAGAAAGAAAAAACTGGAGGAGAGAAAAAGAGTATCGGACAGAGAAACAACGAAGAGAGGGACAAGAAAGGAAAAAAACAGAACAAGAAAGAAGGGAACAAGCAGAAACAGCATTAGAGAGACAGAAAAGATGGAGAGAGATATACAACAAGAGGAAGGAGGTTAGGAACAGTGAGAAAAGAAAGAAAAGGAGGGTGACAGTAAAAGAAGAGAGAAAAGAGAAAGACAGAATGAGAAAAGAACACAGTGTGACAAAAGGTCAGAGAAAGAGAGGTGCCAGAAGAGAGACCCGGAGCAGAAGAAATAGAGAAGAGACAGAAATAAGAAGCTATATTTGGAATCCTATATATAGAAAGAGTTATTTCCCAAACTCCAATCCCGGCTCATTAAAGACTCTTCCACAGTGATTGGAGAGCAGAAAAGAACCTCAAACAATCACTCCATCTGGTTTTCAGCTCCAAAGAGAATAAACGTCAAGGTCAGCAGAAACAAGGACACAGGCATGTTTACACAGTAAATATTTACTCTAGCGCACCTCATTTACCATGAGACTGATATTCATACAGCTCAGACTCTGGAGACTCGGTTTACACTGAATGTAAGTTTGATATTAAATGCAGTTTTAAATCACACTGAAGCTTCAGTGTCCATTGCATTCGGGGGTAAATGAGTTTTGAGTGAATGGATTTTCCTTAAGCACAGAAAAAGGTCTCAAAATGAGTGCCCATGGTACATGGACTATAATTCACAGACATTAGGATGGATGAGGAGACACAGTGTCAGTGATGCAAGCACCAAAGCACCATCCTCTCTAAAACAGTTGAAGTTTGGCCAAGTCCAGAATCAGAATCAGAAAACTTTATTTATCCCAGAGGAAACTGCTTGTAGTTTAAGGTTCTAGTTCTAGGTCAAGGTTACTTTTGGAAATCAGTGTGATGAGACAACATTTCTCCATGGGCAACAGTGCAACATTCAACAAAGTGTAAGATACGAGAGAGACAATACAAAACATAGACAATAAACAATGTACAGTACAATGTGAATGGACTGAAAACCTGCCAGTGTGACTGGAGTTGCACCATAAGTATGACTATTGCACAGTAAGCAGTTTGGCAGCACTGAACAAACTACAAGTAACTACAAAACAATACTATAAATAGACAAACATTGTACTTGAACTGGATGAAAGTTAAAGTTAAGTGCGGGCAGAATCTATAATTAATAGTTCAGTCAAAGTGAAAATCAAGCCCAACAAACCTAGAAATGTGAGACAAGAATAAACGTCATTAACTGTAAGAGCCATTATGCTACAGAGCACATTAAACCATAAGCACTTTTCCTGAGCAGGCTGCTGTCTTGCTTGCAGCACAAACAAGTCATTGAGAAGTGATTGTGCTTAATAGTCCACAAAGTGCTCAGACCCTTTTGTGGAAGGTCGTTAAAGGCAGCTTGATTAAACACACAGCACAATAACTGCTTAATCGCAACAGAAGCCGGTCTCCCTCCTGCCAGGGCGATCAACAGACTGGTTGCAGCTGCTGAGAGGCCTCTGCGGTGGGTGGCTGGCTGGCGCTCAGTGGTTCTGCTATGCGTGACCTCGCCTGACCCTGATCCCGATCCCACAGCTCTTTTCCCAGCACAGCGAGGGGCTGCCCAGGGAGAACCGAAATGAAACATAAACCCTGACCGAGTCCAGGTCCTTCTAGGGCCATGTCTGGACCTTTGGTGTGAAAACAAATCTTTCTCACACAACGAAAGGAGAGCGAGCTGCACTTCTGCTTTGTCCAAAAAAACAAAACAAAAAGGGAAAAAATGAAGCAGGACTCTGGCTTAAAGCTCCATTTCCTTAAAGTGGGGCTTAAACAGTAAAATTAAAGACTTTGAGGGTAGCACTGATTAAAGACTACTGTAGACATTCACCGCTCGAGAACGATGGCGGTGGTGACTAATTGGATAGAACTTTTTGATGAACTAAGTGGGATTTGGTTATAAGGCCACGTTTTTATGGGCAGGAAAAAACCCACCCATCTACCAACCCACTGACGGACCCACCAACCCACTGACGGACCCACCAAGAGCCAACAAAATCAGTGTTTGTGGATTTATTTAGAACAAAGCAGTAGATAGAGTTCAACAGAATCAAATTTTCAAATAAATCTTCAGATCACAGGCTTATCTGCTCTCATTTGCAAACATCAAGTCAAGTGAAGTAGGAGTTTGCCATCAGTCTTTTTGACATATTAAAACTGACCTGAAAGTCAACAAAAACTAAGTATATTTGAAATATTTACTAGATGTTCAATCCACCAGGTGTCCACCAGACACTACAGGCAAGTGGACCCAAATGCAAAGGTCTGTATTTCTGCATAATTCAGCCAGTGGTGGTTCCGCAAAACTAGATCTGCAGAGTACTGTTTGAACCGAATGTGGGATGCGTTTAAATGTAATTTGGTTAGTGCTACAAGATCTGCCTGCAAAAGCAACTCATCTGCCTCCTGCTAGCCACTTCCTGTGGTTGTGCAGAGCATAAGAACATGTTCATCAAGAGAACCACATCTGGGTTGCTTCACCTCCTGGTGTGAAAGGAAACCTCTTTTAGACACTGAGAAAAAGCAAACAGAATCATTAACAGCTCCTGTTCTTTTCCTTTTCAATTATACAGCTGGATCTCAGTCCTGCTCCTATTAACCCCATGCAGTGCGGAGAAAGAACAACATACTGCAGGTCTGAACCAGCCTATGAAAAGATTGGTAATTACCTGTTGAACTGAACCAGGTGTATTTAAGAAAAGAAAATACATGGGGTTCCTAGGACTGAACCACTGTATTAATAATTATGCAAGGGGTGCCAATTAATTATCTAAGAAGGAGCAGACCTAGGAAATGAGAGATAATCACCAAGAGTAGTGCAAGCATTCTGTTAGCGACACTGAGCCTGATTTAACTTCAGATAAAAGCTACTTTACAAGGAAACTGTGAAATTGTATTTCTTATGTAAATGTGAATGAGGATGTTTCCCAGACAGCTCAAGCTGCTTTTAGTAGAGTTTTAATGTCTACATGTACTAAAGCAAAGGAATGAACATACTGTTGGAATTAGGAATGATTTACACCAGGGTTTCTCAAACCAGTCCTCAGGGCCTCCCAGGGGGGTGAGTAATTTTGCTGCTCACAGCACACAGACATAAAACCCAGAGGACTGCATGAGAAATGATTACTGATGAACATCATTATTTTACAGCAAAAATTGCTCATTCTTTGTCTGCTATTCTCACTTGATAGTTGTTTTAGTTGACTGGCTATTGATTGTTTTCAGCATTTATTTATGTTTGTCGCTTGGTGAAGTTTAGTTCAGCCTAAACAACCATACTAGAAAGAAACAACACACTCCAAAGAGGAGGAGCCGCAAAGAACATGGAAAAGTAACTGTGGGCTCAGCGCTAAAAACACTTCACAGCACTGGAAGCCTACAGGGAGCTAATTCCCGTTCACACAAGCACATTCAGAGCTTCTGCAGAACAGTCCTGCTCACTTCTCTTCCTGTCCCCCTGCCCCCTCCTCCACCCAAAACACTCTGACACCATCAATACTACAGTTATGAAGCTTACAAAAACATAAACATCCTGTCATGATCTTTTATTCATCTTTTTTTTTTACACGAACTGAAAACATTGTGTGTAAAACACAGCAGCTTACATTTTGTGGACACTCCCTGATAAAGTATTAACTTATAGTACTAAGCAAAAGGCTTGAACACCTACGCAAATGGTTTAAAGCCATTTTCCTCAGCATGTGATGAAGTGTCTTTCTGGCAGCAAAGTTAACATTAGAATAAATGCAAACATACAAGAAAGCAGTAAAAAGTATCAGGATTTTTTCTGTTTATAAAAAGTAGTTGATGTTGTGGGAGCTGGTGAGGAGAACACAGTCTCAGTTCCAGATTCCTCCTCAGTTCTTCCAGCTGTTGTATAGATTTGTGAAATTCTATCAGCAGCCCCTGATTTAATTTAATCAAGGGCTGATTGAGTCAAATGCAAAATATGACGTTTTCTGGCTTATAAAGAAACTCAAATTGTGAACATACTGTACTTTATTGGTTAGCAAAGGATACTGAATGCATTTATAGTAAATATTAAGTGAGTTTCATGAAAATGTGCATGTGTTTAACTGGCAGTGTATGCAAAGCGAACAAATAGCATGTGTACAAGTACTGTATGTTCCGGATTATAACTCTTTATCCATCAGCGCAGCCAGTGTTTTCAGGATCAGTGTGGAAAACATTCTGCTATAAAGTCTTTGATCACATCTGGACGCTCACACCAGCCAAAATGGTTCTCATTCAGAATGGCTTCTGTCTTCGGTTTGCTTAGTAAAGCAGAGCATTCAAAATGTTCCCTTGTGTCTGTTTTGCATTGTCATCTGATTTGTGTGTGCCTTGCTTAACTTTTGTACGCCTTAAATGAGCACTCAGACATATTTCTCCATCAGTCTGACCCACAATAACACAGAATACCATGCTATGAATACAATTAAAATAAATAAGCGAATACCGAAATAAAACAAAAGCAACAATATTATGCACAAACATTATGCAGTTCATATCAGATCAGCTTTAAATGTATTATTTTGCTTTCTGGGCCCTTTTTATTTTAGACATGCTTTGTTGAGGTCTATTTGTGTACTAGGATTAAAAAAAAATCTCACCCCATAATCCAATACTGTTATAATGACATTTGCGGACATAATATTCATATGGGTCTGAGAGCCCCATGAGCTTTTCCTCAGACGCTGAAAAGAGATTAGTGAACGTGTTTGAGTTCGACAGGCTGAGTGGATGAGGCAGGGAGGGAACGCAGGCTTTGGGGAGGATAATATGAAAACGCCCAAAAATGACGCAAGACCACAAACCAAAGCCCAACATCTCGGTATATTCATGCCATCTGTCCCTCGCTGTCTGTGGAGAGCTCAGCACTACACAGGCTCATGCCAAAGACACGTGTGCACAAACAAACGCCCATCTTTGTGGGATATTTGCATTTCTAATCAGAGAGCCTACTGGGCTTCGAACAAACCACATGGCCGACATCATCTACGCTGAGAGGAAAAGTCCATTTGACATGCAAAACAATTGACTGTTGTCTGTTTGTGTGATGATTTGAAGAAGGTGATGCAACAAAAACAGACCAATGGCAAACAAAGCTGTATGGATTTTGTTCACAAGCAATTGCTTACAAAGACAAATCAGCATCTTGCCACAAAGGCTCACTGTTATCACTGTATGCAGACCAGACCAAAGAGTTGTTAACCTCGGTAAACAAAAGTTTGTTTCCTATCAGCTTCATAAGAACCAGTGCATGCATGCAGGGATGTCCTGATGGCCAGCGAGAGCATACATGACAAAATCTCATCAGTCATGTTCATCTTAGCATCCAATATATACATCAGAATGTCTGAGCATCTCTGCTATGAGGCCCAGACCACATAACACAACCCTAATATTAACTTTTGGAACAAAAAGCTAAATTGGGGTTCCTCATTTCCTCAATTGGGGAGAGTGAGCTAAATGTGCATAATTATGTTTATGGACACACACACCTCTTTTGTGGAACACTCCATTACTCTCCTGCACAGTGTGGGGTTGGAGGTAAATGATACTACAGGATGAATGCGTGAATTAAACCACTCGCTTCCTCACTCTGTCCCTACATCTCTACATCCTCTCCGGCGCTCCCAGTGACTCAATCAGCTTACATAAGGCCAAGAGGAGCTGGAGCCATTGTGAATCCACGCGTGCCGAACAAAGACAGTAAGGAGTACATGCACTACTGAATTACTGCTATTTTAAGATCATCACATTAAGAGGGAGATGCTAAGTGTTCTGAACACAAATATTTCAGGTCATTCAGGGCATCACACCACACCCCTGAAATAAACACAGCACCCGCCTCCCCGCAAGGATATCTGCCCTGTTCAGAGGACTGCTTAATGAAGAGAAGGAGAGAGAGAGACACACAGACAGAGAGAGAGAGAGACAGAGAGAGAGAGAGAGACAGAGAGAGAGAGAGAAAGACAGAGAAGGAGAGGGCAGAGAGAGAGATAAAGACAGAAAGAATGTGACAGAGACAACACACAAAGAAGACAGATAGAAAAAAAACACTAGAAAGATGAGTGAAAGAACAAAGCGAGAGAGAGAGAGAGAGAGAGAGAAAAAGAGAGAGAAAGAAAGAAATAAGATGTCATGTGAGAGAGAGAGAAGGTTGGGACACATCTCACATCTCTCTCGCACGCACACACGCACACACGCACACACGCACACACGCACACACACAGTTCCTCTTCCCCCAACCCCGCCTCAACACAGACGTCCTAAAAGTTCCACTGAAAACAAAACATCACCGGTTACTTCATCCCGACCCACTGCTGAAGCCCAGCACTCTATTTGTGGCATCTGTGCAGAGAAATCAGCTCGATACAAAAACAAGGACACCTTTCAGAACACATGCTGTCGTCTGTGTTTGTGTGTGTGTGTGTGTGTGTGTGTGTGTGTGTGTGTGTGTGTGTGTGTCTGATTGCAAATCATTGAATACTGTGGTTCATATGCCCAAATAAACAGCGTAAACAAAGACTTCTACCACGGTCTGAAAGTCTCAGATTTTACACAGACCAGCAGCTAAACAGAATGAAGGATAACCGCTTTCACAAGTATCATTAGTAGACTAGGATTCCTGCTTCACCCAAACATGATGTACTTCATGGCCTGTTTTGTTGTTGCAACTACAGTAAAACTGACATATCGCTACAGATAACACTGCATAAGTTTTCAATTTTTCAAGGCAAATTTACTTTGTCTGTTTTAGAGTGTGTATGGATCTTTCAACATAATCTGAGGCATCCAGTAAACAACATTTTATCTCACAATACCAAGCTTAACATCAGGGTTGTGTGATACCAGTACTAGTGGCCAAAAAGAGGAGGCATACACTACCAGTCAAAGGTTTTTGCACACCTTATCTAGATTATTTCAGAAACTGAGGGTCTTTATTCTTGTTAAACAGTGGAACATTTTTGAGTGAATAATTGTATACGACACCATTAAATGAAATAAGTTTCTTTGAGATGAAAGAACCAGTGTAGGTCTGACTCCTATTACCAGGTTCTGTGGTAATGCAGAGTTAAACTTTGACTTTAAATGCACTCGTTATCTTTTCATCCCACTGACTGTCAGTTAATAGCTCATAAAATATCTAACAAATGTCTGGTGATCCACATTATAATTATATACGGTCAGTAGTGATGAATACAAAAAAAATATTCCTTGGCCAATAAATGGTACGTAACATACATACTGAGTGTATTTTTAGTAAATGTTAAGAGAGCAGCATGCAAATGTAGAAACCCTGTTCTGACTGGTAGTGTGTGAGGAGTGAGGGTGGTGGAGGAATTGCTGCTGTTACCTGAAGCTTGGCCTGCAGGGACGGTGCTGAGGAAGAGGAACAGCTGCAGTGCCACGGCGACTAGAGCGTGAGAGCGTGTGACCCAAACTGGCGTCTCCCAGGATACCATCCCATCGCACATCTTTCAGGCCTGCTGCACAGCTACAGTCCTCTCTGGCTGAACCTTAGGACACACACACACACAGATTTACACACAAAGTTCAGCCTCTGGACAGCATAAGACAGAGCAGACGATGTGCTCAGTCTGCCAGCAGACATTCTTTTACGCCCGCCTAACCAATGGCACAGCAGCAGGAAGCCCATGTCTGAGAGGAATTACCAATTCAAGCCATTTCAGGCAGAGAAAAGTTCTTGGAAGAATAATTTATACATAAACTACTATTGTGAAAGGACTCTGACTCGTGGCGCTTTTCCACTGGCACAAGGAACCGCAACGTACCACAAATATTTTTTGCATTACAAAGAAAGCGACCTGAACCCGAGCCGTGACCAAGCTGCTCAACGGCACGGCTAAAAGTGGGCCGCAGTCGAGCTGTCTGCATCACTGGTCAAAATGTTGCTCAAAATGTTGCCATGACAACAGATGGACTTGGAAATACCTGTTTGTTTGCAACAATGTAGATACAAACAAAACAACTGGGAAATTGAAGCACAAGCACTACTGTCTGTTTGGGCTGAAGAGTTTTTATGATACTAACCAATGCAACTTTAATGCATCTGAAATGTTTAGGTGTACCAGGACATCACTAACAGGCTTTCTGCGTTAGTAATAAATGGCACAGCTCAACAAAGGGGAGATTAAAAAAACTCAATAAGGCTGTAAAAAAAAGAGGAAAGAACACGATAACAAAAGCAGCACTGACACAAAAAGATTCTGCCGGTTGAACTCCATGGGCGCGATTTAGGTCAAACTGTGGAGAGAGAACTATGCGCCGGAAACACCGTCACCGGGCTGAAATACACTGGAAGATCAACATATCAAGTTTCCCATATATTTATGACAAAATGTCTTCGGTAATGTCCCAAGATAGAGACCATAGTCCAGAATCCCACTGATCACAAAACCTGTTGGAAGCTACAAACACAAGGCTGTGGAAACTAGAGCATGACTGCACAGGTGGTCTCAAGTAGGGCTGCACAATATACCACCTGTTAATCTGCACCATAGTATTGGACTCTGCAAGAAGAATGCTATCATTTGCAAATGAGTCTCTAATCAATCATACAGTGACTTTCACCAAGCTGTTGTTAAAGGACCCATATTCCACACTTCCCTTTTATTTTATTTTTTCCATCACAATTATAATTAGAATTTGTAATTATAATTTTTTTAACTATAATTTGTAATACCCCATAGTTCATTCTTACACAATCAGTTTCAAACATGTTTATCCCTTCATTCAACAGGCCTTTAAGAGTGATATATGTAAAAGATATATGTATCTTCTCTGATTGGCTGCCCTGTATTGCACCTTATTCAAAAAGCAGCATGTGGCTGAAACACTCCTTAGAATGAATAGGCGAGGCTAAACTGGAGAGCGGTGGTTTTGTGACATCACAGAAACTATAATTTGAAAACTTGCAGTTTGGGGAGAACATTTGAAATTTCAACAATATTTACATACTTCAAGCCTAATCTGGACCCATTAAGATATTGAAGCATTCAATTCAAATGTAGAGTTTCTTTGTTGTCACAAAGCAGCTTTACACTATTTAATCACAATACTGATATTAGTCCATATCGAGCAGCTGTGACTGCTGATGCAGGAACACTTGAGAATGATATGCCTTGAGAAGAAAATTTTGCCACACAGTCTGTTGCAAGACAATTTTTACAGGATACTCTCATTGCTCTATTGGGGGTAGAAGCATGATGGAAATGTACTATTGTTGTGGATCACCCTGCATTATAAGGGTGTAATGATTTCTATACAGTGTTATGTAAGGTTGAGTGGTTTAAAATGAATAGTTTATTAACTATATGGGCCATAAATGCCAAAAAATTATTTATAAGCTCATACATTTATATAGCCACTATCGGATGAACCTGTGATCTGAGCTTTAACAGTATAGATCAAGTCAAGTCTAGCAGGCATTTGCCAGTTCAACCATATACACAGTACACAGTGAAACAGAAGTTCTTCCAGGACCATGACACAATAGAAAGAACAAAAACAGGACAATGGAAGACTACACAAACACAGGCAGAGCAGGACTGCAAGAGCAATAGTTCAAATAGTGCAATTATTAATAGTACAACATACAGTGCAGTGGGCAGGAGCAGTAACAGCACAGTATTATGACAAATTTAAGTGTGCACAAATGCAAAGACTGCAGCAAAGAACAATAAACAACTATGCAATAATAGCAGTAATATATTAATTATTATTATATATTAATTATTACTCATTTGTAAGGTTTATGTGCAAGTCTGAAAAGTCAGATACAAAGTGCAGTCAAACTCAGCTGCAAGGAACATCCCAGAATAGGCCCTGCTATTACTTTGCAGTGGTTTTTCAGATGTGTTGAACATGAGCTCGAAATAAAGACCTGCTCGGTTATCAGCTGGCTTATTTCCTTCTTTCAATCGCTCTCTCGCTTTCTCTCGAAGTCTCTGACAGCAGATGAACATACTGAACAGGTGTTTACCTCCTACAGCAGCAGGACTCACTGCGGAACTTCTGTTATTCTCAGACTGATCATAAACCTGAGCAAAGAACCCAACTGTTTCAATTTCTAGACACTCACCGCCCTCCACTACTGAGCCTTCCTCATGCATACACAAGCATGCTTACTGTTCTGTCTGTAAATTAACGCAACTGTAATGAGACTGGACACAGTTGGTTATACCATTCAACATAAGCAACACGGCTGTCACTACTAGAGATGCTCCGATACCATTTTTCCCCTCCCAATACTGATTCCGATACTTGGGCTCAGGGTATCGGCCGATACTGAGTACTGATCCGATACCTGGGTGTGTATCTGTATATACAGCTGTAGATACTACTAGCCCTGTATTAATTGACAGAA
>JBBIGB010262200.1:0-13827 GCA_037577075.1 Alestopetersius hilgendorfi
TTTTTTTTCAAAGTAATATTTTGAATGAAATGTGCGTTATTTGTAATAAAGTCACTGACATGGTTTAGCTCACCTCCCTGTCCGTTTAAATTGGGAGAGGTGAACTGTACTCTGTGCCCCCTCCCTTCGTCCAGAAGCAGTAGGTCATCAGGGAACTTCTCGCCTACTGTTTTTCCCATACTATGAATTCGGACATATTACTCGCCTCGCATACTGCTTTTCGCATACTATATAGTGGGCAAGTATGCGATTTCGGACACAGGGATAGAAAACCGCTTAGTGGCAAAGATTATTTTTTTCCCCTCCAAGTTCGTGTGCCGCCCCCCACGTGTCATGAAAAAACGCCCCATGCCTAAAACCGCCACTGAGGCCAATACAGATCTATCTTTACATTTTCTTTAAGGGTAATGCATTAACTGTGTTTAAAATTATATTAAAGTATCCTGGGAGCATATTTGGGGGCATATTTAGGGTTTACACTATGAAAAAAAATTTTCTGCATTTTTTTAAAAACCAAAACACAACCACGTGCTTTTTCACTATATGCGGGTGCTCTTGGAACTTAGAAGTGGGGGGTTACTGTATATAATCGTTACATATTACAAACATTTCATATATTATCTGTTCCATATTCACTTCTCTGTGCGTGACTCTGCTGTGGATCAGACTTTTCTTCTCTCACTTATCTTAGTACAAATAAATATCTGGTGCAGGTGTGCCTTTTGTCACATCATTCAGGGGATGAAGGTCTTACCACATGAATTTTCTCTGTTATTTAGCCATGCTGTGATTAGATTTCAGTTCTTGGCAACTTCAATGTTCATATTTGTTTAAGATTTTAATATTCTGATCCCTTCTCTCAGTTATTGTAAGACCCTAATAAACAGGGTCCCAGTCCTGATCTGATCTCTGTTCTGGGGGTCAGGTTAAAAGTGAAAAGTGAAAAAGTGAAAGTGATCATTCGGTCATACGTGAACACACCACTGCACACAGTGTGAACAGCATGAAATTCACCCTCTGCATTTAACCCATTCACCAAGTGAAGCAGGGGGCAGCCATGAACACGGTGCCCGGGGAGCAGTGTGTGGGGACGGTACCTTGCTCAGGGTACCTCAGTGGTGCCTAGTGGTCTTGGGGATCAAACCCGGACTTTCTGGTCACGGGGCGGATGCCTTAACCACTAGGCCACCCAGCTGCCCCCTGGTTAGCCAGGTTAGCCAGTTTAGAGATGATTGATGAAGGTCTATCAGATCATAAATCAATAATATTTTCTTCTCCTAATTTCTAACCTGAGAGGTAAGTTCATCTCCTGTTCTGTGTTTATCCACTGAGTCTGAAAAGGCCTCAGACTGTCCTGTACAGGAGCTCTTCTCTGGATGAGGATGGACTCGTCAGTCTCTTTTACACACTGCACTGCTGTCCTAGACAGAGTGGTGCAGTTTAATCAGATACAGATCTCTAATCAGATCTTTACAGACAGTTTAACCAACTACAACACACTGCTAAAGCTGAACCAATACAATATTTTACAGATATTACTGTCAAATCGTCTCACAGGTTCAGGACCATGCACACACTCCTCAGTTCCACTGCTGCTGCCTCCACTGATCATCTCTGAGTTCTGAGAACAGTTCTTCCAGCTTCTGCTGAAAACATAAGCAATCAACCTTGTCACACCTGGAACACCGCGACTCCCACATGAGAATGCTGTTCATCGACTTTAGCTCAGCATTCACACCTGTGCACACCTGTGCATGTGTGTGTGTGCGCGCTTGTGTTCATAAGGTTCCTCCATGTAAATGTTTAATAGTGTGTGTGGGGGACCACAGTCCCATCCCTCAGGACATGAAGCAGACATGTAGGAGACCCGGGCCCCAGACATCCAGAGGCCCCCCAGGACACGGGAGTCCCAAGAGAACCACCGCAGGGACAACTGTAGCCCCAGCCCAGTGCTCCTTGTTTTGAGTTTCCTCCGGGGTCTCCAGTTTACCCCACAGTCCTAAATTAGACACTGGATAGGTCTGGGACTGCCTCCAGGTACCTGTGACCCTAGTGAGGATTAAGTGGTTACAGAAAATGAGTGACTGTCACTGTCCCTGAGGATGTGAGGACAGCTGAAAATATCATTGGGTTCTGTAGCACACTGGCCCTTACTGCCAGAAGGGGAAACAGTTTCTTCACTAAGACCATTTGACTCTTCAGGCAGACCTTAATCATAGCTGTACCCACACTTCTTCCTTCTCTATATTCTGTCAAACTTGTTGCTCTTGTATTGTCCTGTCCTACCTTCTCTAATGTATTCTTATGATGTTTCTGTTTTCCTTCTTTATGTTGAACCATGGCTCTAAAGGAACATTCTGTCATTTCACTGTCCATGTCTGGAATGACACTAAACATGCTTGACTTGACTAGTTTGCATTAGCAGCACTGCGATTCCTGCTGCTACTACAGGAGAAACATTATCACACACAGCTGAACACACAGAGGAACACAGCACTGATTTCATAAATAAATGAACAACACAACTCAGCACACCTGCCTACTAAACAACTAAATGTGCTAATATTGCAATTTTTATATATCAATATGACTGAATATTTCCTGGTGACCTTATTTAAAACTTGTGATCTATTTATCTACTAAAACTTCTTACACAGAGAGGAGTAGAATGATCATTAATGTGCAAACGTTTTAACATTGTGGAGCATTTGAAACACTGTTTTACTGTTGCTGCAGAATAACATGGGGTGGGCCCTATGATGGGCGGGTATTATCATGTTTACATCAGACAGGCTTTGACGTAACATAACTGAAATAAGTTCTGACTTGTTGTGTCCTTAAGAAAGGAATGTGAAGTCAAGTTATTTTTCAGTCTGAACTCCAGAGGTGTATGTGTGTGTGTCTGTCAGTTTCAGAGTAACATGTTTGTCTTCTGGCCATCCTGATGAGGATAAATAATGATTTTCTAACTGAAGGACCAGCAGAAGGTAAATCTTCTCTATAAGTCTTTGATGGATATGAGCCATGAAACCTTTCCCTTTTTGTTTTATAAAGTTAGTCTTGTGTGAAAGAAGCTTGTATGTAAATACCTGAAAAGTCAGGAACTCCGTGTAAGATGTAAATCTCAGAAAATCTTTACCAAGTCTAGCTGGCTTAACAGGCTAATCCTATTGCTAAGTTGGTGCTCCAGATTCAGTTTTCTGGAGCTATTGGTTCCATATTTAAACAGTGTAGCAGCCAGAAAGTTATTTTGCTCCAGTTGAATTGAAAATAGAGATTATATTAAAGGTGGTCCCGAAAATAGGAATCTAACTTAAGTTTTGTAACGTACATTGTGAGCACAGAAACTTCAGTAGGCGAGTTGTTTAAATGTTTTATAATACATTTGCTTTCTCTACATTTAACCCATTCACCAAGTGAAGCAGTGGCCTGCCGCCAACGAGGGGCGCCCGGGCAGCAGTGTGTAGGGATGGTACCTTGCTCAAGGGAACCTCAGTGGTGTCATGTCCTTCTGCTGATTATGGAACCTACTTGCTGCTCCATTAACATTTCATGTGAAATCTCTGCATTTCCTTGCATGGATTATAAACTGCAGTTCTTCCCCACAGGGCACTGTATCTGTTTTTGAAGAAAATGTAACATATCCTCTCGACCAATCCAGCATGGCGGCTCCCTGAAGAGAGCGGTTGGTCTCACTTGTTTAAACTATCCTTTGAAAATGGTTGTTTTAAATACTTTTGATGGTTCTGAAGAACAGCTACATGCTTTGTTTATAGGCAAGGGTTGACATACGTGGCACGAATTTTCCGGCACGATATTAAGGCAAGCTAAGTCGTCTGATGAGCATGAATGAACAAAATGAATTCAAAGGAAATGTGTGGATTCCAGCTAGAATATCTGGTGACTGTCTACATGAGAATGAGGAGCATCATACAACAAATGGCATGAACTTAGCTCAAAAGGATTTACTACTTAGTTTTGTTCGTGCTCGTCAGCCGACTTATCATGCCTTAATATCGTGCCAGAAAATTTCTTGAAGGTACTGTCTGTTTAAACTGTCTTTTTAATAAATTATCTGCACACTTTCAAAGTTCTCAATGTCTAGTTTGAAATGCCAGGGCCCTCAGAATTCTAGAAATGAAATGCAGAGCTGTTTTGAGCCTTGTTAATGGTGTAAAAGTAGCGATTTATCTGCACTGGCTATGTGATGCCCCCCCAATCAGCCTAGTTACAGTCTTGAGGTTGACATCAGCTAGAAGCGCTGTTTCCGAACGCAGGCAGCAAATAAGGGGTGGGGGGTGGGGGACTCGACAAATGTTAATAATCGTTATCATGTTTCAATACACCCCGGGTCTATTTCACACCGAACTCCTCCTTTAAGTTGTCTTGTGGCAACTGACGCATTAAAACAAATGAGCATGCTGCATGTGCACTGTGCAACAGTGCGTCAAAACATTACTTGTCCTTTTATTAAATGTACAAGTATTGGTGGTCATTAGCCACTAGCGAACTGGATAAAGGGGTCAAAATTGGATATTTTTTGTTTTTCATAGATTTTTCACTCCTACTCTTTGTTTCTAACCTCTTACTCAGCTCACTGTTTTTGCAACTTCATACTGTCATACTGCCAACATTCAAAGTCCCCACCCTCACTTCTACTCTCCAACTTATTTATATCCTCAAGCCAATAGTTGCCCAATTTTTATTTGCTCTATATGTCGAAGAACCGAAGATCCAAGATAACGCGAAATCGTCAACAATCTAATCCGGCTATGCTACTTAGCGAGGTACGAAGAACACCCCCCTGACCCAGTGTGGAAAATTTTCTGGTTGTCTGCATATTTGACTTCATGATTTACCCAGTGTCTGGGTTGCACCTCCAGTTGCTGGGTTACACCTCCACTGGCTGTTACTGACCCAAGATGCTGAGCTAAGTCCGTAACATTAATAACTGTAGTTTTTGATAACCACTTAAATTATCAAAACATTTAATGAACAACATGCAAAGGGTGCCCTGCAAATGACAACAACACATAAGGCAAATTGCAGGTAAAAGACCTATTAAAAATTGATACAGGAAATTCCTTCATGTTAAGACAGCAGATTTTGTCCTATTTGTATGAAACTTTCTTAGAGAGTAACATGACAACATTATCCCATCTGAGAAACATGGTGGTAGGTTCATGGTTTGGGCATCTTTGCTGCATATGTATCAGCACAGCTTGCCATCATTCTGAATTGTAGATTCTGAATTGTACAATCAAAAATTACAAGAAAATGTCAGAACATTTGTCTGTGATTTGAATCTCAAAAGAAAGTCAAATTTGCAAGAGCCCAGTCAAATTTGTGACTTTAAATCAGTAGAAATGCTATGGAAAAACCTGAAACCAGATGTGAGAAATCCTGGAAGAAAGCAGAGATTATTTCAACACTATTGTGGCAAGCGTGAGAAAGAGACACGACAGACGACTTGGATCTTTCCAATTCTCTCGTTTTATTGTCAGCCTTGAACAGCCTGCAACAAGCCAAACAGGGTGCACCATTCCACCTACTGGTCGCACACCTATTTTACTGACAGCACTGACATAATGAACTGTGCTTCGCCCGTCACCTCACTCCCTTTTCCAGCGTTCACAGTGAGGGTGACTGGTGAAACACAGCTCCAACACAACAAATACACACAAATAACACACAAAAACCCCACACAGCTACACAAAACCACCCCAACATCCCACACAGAAACTTTTATCCACTAAGACACCCCAAAAACACACATTACAGGCCAACCGGCCGCTATGCTAACCGCAAAGACTCGTTGCCAGTCCCTGCCTGCCAGCTTGTCACACTATATTAAAGCAAAAGGTATGAGCTTTGTGTTCATGAGGTTGTTTACCTCAGCTTAGAGGGCTCCGCTTGTGCTGCTTCTCAGAATGTTTGGTCACTATAGAAACCGGTGATTGAGTAAATATGCCCATATCTGATCATCGTAATCAAACTGAATTTAATCACAATCACTAATCATGATATTATAATTGGCCAGCCTTACCTTAACCAGAAAATCATGATTGTATAATTGCCCAGCCCAAGTTAACCAGATAAAAGTAAAAGAGTAACTGGTAAGATAGTAGCAGTCTCTGCCACTACAGCTCAGACTCGAGCCTCAGTTAGTCGTCCCGCTGAAGGTAAGCTCAGCACATCATTCACCAACTTCTAAAAAATTTGGTGTCTTTTCCTGCATCAACGGGAGAACAAACTCCCTTATTGTTACCTAGATTTTAGAAGATCATAGTGTACATTTTGTTTCTATTTTATTTTTCATTAGAAAGGACTCTTCCTTTTTTCTAAGCAAGCTCTACATCTACCTCAGCATCTTATTTGGAGCAAGAAATGGTCTTTTGTAGATGCAAACTGATGAAATACTTATATGTTTTATTACCAGAAACATCCATTATATTTTATTCTGTTGTCCTTCCTCTATTCCAGTTTTACAAGATGGCAAACAATCCAGAAAGCCTGAAAGATGTAACTGAAAAAAGAGGTGAATTTACCTAATTATTTTCCCCATTCTTGCTCTTACTCATTTACTGTATAACCAACAGATTTCTATCTTTTAAGGTATTTTATGGTTTAAAGGATGATTTGATATATAAAAATGCCTAGAAATGCCTATTTTTATAGTGTAAACCCTAAATATGCCCCAAATTCTTTCTTTGCCTTGTCTCAATTTGCACGGGAAGGGGTTAGGACTCCAATCTCAACAGCAGTTACATAGAGACAATGGAGCTGAGGAAAAACTTCAAATGGTGTTTGCAAATGGTGGAAAGGTCTGCAACAGCAGATGTGACTTTCTTTTCTAACATGACTTTTGCAACACAAATTTCATTAGCTAGGCTGTCATTGCAGGCAGCACCTGCCAGTCTCTGCAGTGGGCACAACACCCAGAAAAGAGGAATTTTAAGGGAGCAGGCAATTCACTGCCATCATTAGATCAAGATTGCCTCTGGAGAACCTGGTCTCTGAGATTGGGGGGTGACTTGGGCAACTGGGCCGTGCCATGATAGCTTGGGAGGTGCTACGTTGAGAAGCAGTCACTTCAGACACAGCGCTGCTAAATTTAAGAATCAGAAATAGCCGCGTTATGAGAGAACAGGTGTTGCGAAAGAGTGCAAAAGAGTTTAGAAACATACAGCTAATGCTAGCTAACCCAGACCAAAGAGAGCAGTTAGCTAACCACTAACAGAGAATGATCAGAGAATTTCAGCAGGTGACATGACTGAGACCTGTACCTAAAGTCAGATGAGTAGAGGGCAAAGAAGAAGGATGCTATACGAGCGGCAGCTCTTCAGCCGGACGTGCTGTTGTTGATTGGTTAAATAGTCCGTCAACCAAGCCACTAGTGGGGCGTAAACCTGCATTTCAGTGAGCTTATTC
Source organism: Alestopetersius hilgendorfi (assembly GCA_037577075.1). Lineage (NCBI taxonomy): Eukaryota > Metazoa > Chordata > Actinopteri > Characiformes > Alestidae > Alestopetersius > Alestopetersius hilgendorfi. Next base: position 7,432 of record JBBIGB010262200.1, read on the forward strand.
CCCAGCAGTGATGGTCTGATTGTGTTAAAAGCACTGGAGAAGTAAAAAAAACATGAACCATGTGCTCCTGTTTCTTCACTGGTTCCGGACTAAAGTTAGATTTACTTTGTTCTGCTTGAACAATTCATACTTAAGTCACTGCATTTACGGCATTTATCAGACGCTTTTATCCAAAGTGACTTCCATTCCCTAACTCTCCCAGTCTCCCTGGAGCAACTAGGAGTTGGAGTTGAGGGTCTTGCTCAGTAGTGGTGTGCTGAATGTAGAATTCAAACCCATGACCTCTTGATCTAGATGCAAGCATACCCACTACGCCACCACCAGTTCAAGATGCTGAAGATGCAAAAACTCAAAAACTATTCTGCATAAAAAGTCAATATATATTATTAACAGGCCTGACAAAGAAGTCAAGGTTTGCATTGGTTTGGTTTTTTATACTGACAGTGGAAATGCAGTTATTATTTATTGTCGTTTTCTCATCCTCTATCATCCTTTTTCAACACCCACCTCCTCTCATTTTAACACAGTTCAGACTGGTTCAGTTCAGACCACCACAGCTCAGACTGGTCCAGTTCAGACCACCACAGCTCAGACTGGTCCAGTTCAGACCACCACAGCTCAGACTGGTCCAGTTCAGATCACCACAGCTCAGACGGGAGGAACTGTCAATGCTCCTATTCTGCATGGAAATGAGTTTCATGGCCCAGTTAATATTATTTATACTGGAGCTGGCCTTAAACATGATGGTAAGTATACCACTCTGAATGCTAAATGAAGATGAAAAAGACTAGAAAAGTTTGGAGAAATTAAACCAACATTTGTCTCACCCTAAACAGACAGAAGTGAAATGGTAACTGGTAAGAGTGCATCAGTCTCCTCCACTACAGCTCAGACTGGAGTCTCAGTTACTGCTCCCACTGAAGGTACATCATCTCCGTTATCTTCACTAATACATGTTAATAGGGAACAGTATGGGTTTTAAATATTATTTAAATATTATGCTCTTTGTAAAAGGTACTAAGTTTAGGCATCCATTTATTTACTTATTTAGTCTCACTGAAGGCAAACTCACTGTCCCTTTCACTAAAACACTGCAATCGCGGTTCCCACAAAATATTTGAAATCCCTGAAAAAGTGTGAATTTGAGATATAAATCCTATTTTTTTTTTAAAGTTTTTAAAAATAGAGATGGACATGGATAAAAATAGACATAGAAGTTCTTTTCACATTTTTAAATTTAAAATTTTCTGGAGAATGTTTGATGGTCACGTGTGTGTGAGTAACTGAAGTAGAATGGAGTGTGATTGAGAAAGTGAACATTAACCGAACATTGCTCTAACAGTAATTAACCTTGATCCGTAACTAAAACTGTGCCCTTTACAGTGCCTTGAACTTTTAAAAATTTTACAAATTTTTTACATATCTTAAAACCACAACAAAACCACAAATTAAACGTTTCTTATTGAGATTTTCTGTGATAGACCAACACAAAGTAGCACAAAAATGATACACAGTTTTCAAAATTTTTAAACAAAATTTTATGTTTTTATATACTCTGATACCCATAAATAAATTCCGGTGCAATCAATTGCCAAATTAGATGTGTTCACCTGTGTGTAATTTAATCTCATTATAAATACACCTATTCTGTGAAGGCCTCAGTGGTTTGTTAGAGAACATTAGTGAACAAATAGCATCATGAAGACCAAGGAACTCACCAGACAGTTCAGGAATAAAGTTGTAGTTGTAGATAAAAAATGTCCCAAGCTTTGAACATCTCAAGGAGCACTGTTCAATCCAGCATTCAAAAATGGAAAAAAGTATGCTACAACTGCAAACCTACCAAGACACAACAGTCCACCTAAACTGACAGGCTGAGCAAGGAGAGCACTGATCATAGAGATCCATGATCACTCTGGAGGAGCTGCAGAAATCCACAGGACAACTATAAAGTCATGCACAAATCTGGCCTATATGCAAGAGTGGCAAGAAGAAAGCCATTGTTGACAAAAAGACAAAAAAGGGGGTGACAGCAACTATGTGGATGAAGGTGCTCTAGTCAGTTAAAACTTTGGGTCTAAATGAAGGCGCTATGTGCAGTGGAAAAGTAACATTGCTCATCATCCTGAACACACCATCCTCACTGTGAAACATGGCGGTGGCAGCATGATACTGTGAGGATGCTTTTCTTCAGCAGGGACAGGGAGTTGATTGGAAGATGGATTGAGCTAAATACTGGGCAATCCTGGAAGAACTTGAGACTGAGAAGGAGATTTACCTTCCAACAAGGCAATGACCCTAAACATATGGAATGGCTTAGATCAAATGATATTTATATGTTAAAATGGCCCAGTCAAAGTCCAGACCTAAATCCAATTGAACATCTGTGGCAAGACTTCATCCAATCTGGCTGTTTTGCAACAAAGAATGGGCAAACATTTTGTTCACTAGATGTGCAAAGCTGGTAGAGAAATACCCCAAAAGACTTGCAGCTTTAATAGCAGTGAATGGTGGCTCTATAAAGTATTTTTATTTGCCTAAAGTTTTGAAAACCATGTATCATTTTCATAACACTTTGTATGGTCTACCACAGAAAATCTCAATACAAAACATTTAAGTTTGTGGTCATAAGGTGTAAAAATGTGTAAAAGTTCAAGAGGAATGAATACTTTTTTCAAGGCACTGAATTTGAAGAAATTAGTTCTTGAACAATCATTGAATTTGATGTTTAAGAAAGTGTAGAAACCCTGTGCAATGATGATCGGCTCCAGTTTAAGCATTGTGAGCTCCAGACAGGTCCATAAGCACTTATTTTCTATATTCAGTGAGGAAGCTTTTGTATGGAGATTTTAAACTGAAAGTAAGATAAAGCCAATGAATAAGCTTAACAATTCACTCCTGTACACACGTTGCATTCAGAAAAGCCCACACGTTTATTTGAAATCTTAAACCCTTACTTCATAATTGTAATATATTTGAATATGTACTGAGTCCACATGTTACTGTATGACAGTTCCTCTTGTGTATTTTAACAAAATAGAGAATGAAGACCACCAAAAAATGTCACAAACACATGCATAATAGTTATTTCTATTTTCTTCATTCTTTCCAGCAGCTGAAGAATGCAGAGTTTTAAAAGAAACAGTGAAAAGAACCTTTAGGGCCAATTTTGCAGACCTATATGAGGGGACTTCACTGGAAGGTGATCATGTGGGTTTGGAAGACACTTACACTGAGCTCTCTGTGATTGAAGGCTGCACAGGAGGAGTCAACACTGAGCATGAAGTGAGACAGATTGAGGCCTTTTATCCCAAATCAGAAGAAAAAACAGTCAAATTCAGAGACATTTTTAAGGTACAGTCTGGTCTAAATGTGCTTGGTATAAAAGTGCTGACATTAGGAATCGCTGGAGTGGGAAAAACAGCCTCCATTCACAAGTTCATTCTTGACTGGGCTGAAGACAAATACAACCAGGATTTAGATTTCATTCTGTTCCTTCCCTTTCGGGAGCTGAACTTGATCAAAGATGAGCAGTACAACTTCTCTCAACTTGTACAATATTTTCATAATGAGCTCCATGTTGAAGATGTGCTGAAAATCTTAAACAATAACTGTCCGGTGGCTTTCATTTTAGATGGTCTAGATGAAAGTAAATTTCCTCTAAACATTGATCAAAAGAAAGTGACTAATGTAACAGAAATGACCACTCCTGATAAACTGATAACAAGCCTCATCAAAGGAAAGCTGCTTCCCTCTGCTCTGGTCTGGATCACCTCACGACCAGCAGCAGCCAATCAGATTCCACGCAAATACTTTAAGCGTGTCACAGAAATCCATGGATTCAGTGACCCGCAGAAGGAGAAGTATTTCAGGAAGAGAATAAAAGATCAGGATGAGGCTGACAGAATCATCTCACACATTAAAACAGCAAGGAGTCTCCACATCTTGTGTCACATTCCAGTCTTCTGTTCCATCTCTGCCTCTGTGCTTCAGGACATGATGGAGACCAAAGAGGACATGACAGACGCTCCCACAACTCTTACAGAAATGTACACTCGATTCCTGCTGTTTCACACAAGAATGAAAAGTGAGAAATACAGCACAACACAAAACAAGGGGAGAGACACGATGGACGTAGAAACTGTACTGAAGCTGGGAAAGTTGGCCTTTCTTCAGATACAGAAGGGACAGCTCATCTTCTATGAGAAAGATCTGAAAGAATGTGGCATTGATGTTGTGAAAGCTGTCGTGCACTCTGGATTGTGTACACAGATCTTTAAGAAGGACGAGAAGATCTTCAGTTTTGTACATTTGAGTTTCCAGGAGTTTCTTGCTGCCGTGTTTGTGTTCCTCACATTCAGTTCTGGATACAACCCACTCCTTCAGACTCTACTGGAGAAAATGAAATGGCTGTTCAAACACACACTGGATGATCTCCTCAGAACAGCAGTGAAAAAGGCCATGAAGAGTGAAAATGGACACCTGGACCTTTTCCTCCGCTTCCTCTTTGGCCTGTCACTGGAGTCCAATCAGAAGCTTCTCAAGAGTCTTCAGCCAGAATTGGAAATCAAAGAAGAGGGTCTGAAGAACACTGTAGACTATATTAAGGGACAGATCAAGAGGAAAACATCCACAGAAGAGACCATTAATCTATTCCATTGCCTGAGTGAAATAAAAGACAACTCTCTCACAGGAGACGTTCAGAAATACCTGAATTCAGGAGATCTTTCAACTCAGGAACTCTCATCAACACAGTGGTCAGCTCTGGTGTTTGTGCTGATGATGTCAGAGGAAACACAAGAGAAGTTTGAGCTGAAGAGATACAGACTATCAGAAGACGGACTGAGGAGACTTCTGCCAGTGGTGAAAAACACGAGAAGAGCTCTGTAAGAATCAATTTTAGTAATATTTATTTCAGTTTCTGTGTGACACTGATTGAAACACAGTGTTGTGTAAAACAATCAGACAGAACAACCAACATCAGACAAAGATAAATACACACAAACTTTATTGACAGGCCAAAATAGTGAAAAAATTAATAAAAGAAAGAATGGTTATTATTCAAGATTTATATAAAATATCCCTTTTTCAATGTGCTTAGGAAAAACACACTCTCACTGTACAGATCATGTGCACATTAAAATTGTTTCTATATACATTCTACTAGTACACATGTTGATGTGAAATGGACAGCTGTTTTAACTGCAGGCCAACAAGCATTAATGTTCTAGACAATACATTTCAGACTTTAGGATTACTGTGAATTACAGTACAGTAGGATTACTGCCTCTAAATGGTTATCAATATTAATTTCTAGGTTGGATCACTGTAATCTCAGTGGGAACATATGTGAAGCTCTATCATCAGTGCTCAGTTCAGATTCACCACTGAAAGAGCTGGACCTCAGTAACAATGACCTGCAGGATTCAGGAGTGGAGCTGCTCTCTGCTGGACTGAAGAGTTCACACTGTAAACTGGAGACTCTCAGGTTAGATATCTCTCTGTTTTCAATAAATGCAAACAATTAGTCCCTTTTTTTGCCTGGTAACCATAAATTACACAGCCTACCGTTGTTTATATATAATATATTTTTTCCGACTATGCATATTATTTTTTTACTTCTCATCATTGTCACGTGGGCTAAGGGGAAAGACACAGCAGCCGGCAACATCTTGTTTCTTGAGAGAATTTCTTTATAAGAATCTTTCACAGATCTCAGTCAAGGCTCACAATACACAAACTAATAACTCAAGAAGGTAGTATCAGAAATACTCAAAGGACCTTCACTCCAAATTACTACTGCAGTTACACAAAAACCCAGGACTCTCCAGAGGACCTTCACTCCGAAGGGACCCGTAATGTTAACACAAAGCACTCAGTCCGGGAGCCTCTTACTCCACTCTTGTTATGTGAGACCTGACTGGATAGTTCACTTCTTGTGAGGCTGTGGCACTTGATCCTGGTTCCTTTCCTTGCTTCCTGTCTTTTCTCTTCCACAGCCGAGCACACAGCACACCCCAGAGCACTACAGTTCCTTCCTCACAGTTCTCAACAAACAGCAGAGCAATACAGTTTTCAGTCGGAGTTCACATTAACCACCGGTGTAATACCGTTTCTACAAAGTTCTTGGATAACTTTACCTCCAGCCCCCCTATGGCTTCTAGGGAGGAGCATGGAACATCCCCTATTCCCCTCGAAGCCACACGAGGGCGACCTGTCGGATGAAATGCCAAGTGCACTGGCCGACAACTATGAAAATCGTCTATGAGGTCTTGACTCAATACGTCTCTTGCCGTGACCCAACTCCTCTCCTCGGGACCAAGGTTATTATAGTTAACGAAAACGAACGAAAAAACTAAAACTAGAATTGAAAAAGCATTTTCGTTAACTGAAATA
>JBBIGB010262730.1:0-13819 GCA_037577075.1 Alestopetersius hilgendorfi
CCCATTCTACGCGCACCATTCAGCGGAGCTTTTATTTTTCTTTCGGATCTTCGGATCACATGCGTGCCGAACCGCGGAGAGGGATCGGTTTGGATCACGGATCAACAGTGATCTGTTGCACCACTAGTTGCTATAGTGACAAAACTAATCGGAAGGAAACAAGTTTCCTTAGTTTCCTAACTAAAATATTAAAATTGAAAGCCTATTAATAGACATGAATTTGACTTAATAACGGACTTTAGTTTTTCTTACTCCCAAATCTCATAGACTTAGTTTTGTCACGTTGTCTTTTAAAATTGTCTTTTAGTATTGTCAGGTTATATTTTAGCCATGTTCCTTATATTTACCATGTATTTCATGCTACCGTCACTATCCAGATCCTCTCGTTCTCTGGAGCGATTGGTCTGCAGTCTAATGGAGCATGTCTGGTGGGTCACCTGCACTTGGCCCACTTGTCCAGCAGCCACAGCAGAACTGCAGGTAAGACTGTTTCAGACTGGACCTGCAGGTCACCCTTCTCTTTCAGTCTTTCTCATTATTGTGTTCTCTTTCTTTCAGTGCCTCAAGACTTCAGCTATCTCCCGGAGAAGAGCTTGATCAGAGCCTCAGTTGAGTTCATCATTGAAGCAGGAAGGAAAGGTATTCTGCCTGACTTCTAAACCTTGTACTCTTCTAACAGACAAATCTTGTTCCCTCACATTTTTACATCACATTTGTGTTTTTGCTTGACTGTAGGGCCTGAGTTCACTCCTCCTGATCTAATAAAGGTAGTCTTAACTCCACTGGCCAAAGTTGGGGTTAATTTCCAATATCCACCAGTCAACTGGAACGCCATCCTCTCACCCTTGATGAGACTCAACTTTGGTAAATGTTCTGATTCTGTGTACTTTTTAAAGACTGAATGTGAATCATGATTGTTATTCATTAAAGGAGACATCAGTGATAAAAATGCAGGAATGCAAGGAGAATCTTTTCCTCATTAAACTTTATTGTAGGAGCGTATTCATTGCTGGACAGCTAAAAATAGTTGTATTGTTTTCAAATTTCACAGCAGGCAGAATTATAGTTGAACTCTGTTTGAATCAACAGCCTGTGAGTGTGTTCATCCTCCTCTTTGTCTTTTGTAGGTGAGGAGGTTCAGCATCACTGTCTTGAACTGGCAGCCAATCAGGCTCAATCTTCCCCAAGCGCTGCGCTCTTTATGGGGGCGTGGCTCGCTCCTCCTCTTGTCCACAGTCTCAGTGTGAGTGATTTTTCGCAAAGAAATGTATTTAATTCTTTAAGACATTTTCCAACAGCTTGTTGAAGTGTGACATTATAATGTAGAGATAGATTCAGTTTTTATCATATATACACCAGTATTAGACAGTTAAAGTAATATGTCTCATAAATAGCACTTTCTTGGTTAAATAGATGAGAGTGTAAGTCCACTACCAAACAAACCTGTGATCTACAAATTACATCCGACCGTGTTTCACATTCTGTTAATATGACACAGGAGCCTCAAACTCAAATCACCTGGGGGCCTCTAGCCTGGCTCTCTCCTCCAAAAGGGGGACTAGCTGATTTTGTAAATCTAAATGTATGATGTGAATATATGTTGGGCTGTATGAAGCTGCCTCGCTAGTTGTTAATCGACTTTGAACTCAAATGATAAATTTAAATATTTTCACATTATTTTATAGTGGCACCTTCACTTTTTAGATCCTGTTGAACGGACCTGTGGAAATGGCCTGTAATAATCTGAAAATCTTTTAAAGTTAAGGATGTTTTGGTTTCTCTTACAAAATGAAATGTGTGCTTTCTGTTTTCTCTGCAGCTGTGCACCAGAGCTCTCCTGTATGAGTGCCTGGGCTGCTGGATGAAGCACGTGGCAGAGGATAAGCTGCAGGTTTTTGTGGAGAGCCTGGCCGTGCAGCAGTTTAACCCAGATGCCCGCAAACAGCGGAGTCCTCTCTGCCTCTCCATCCTGCGTGGCCTGGCTAAGGCTATGGCTCTACCCAACCCAGCCCAGAACTGCTGGGCGACTCTGTGCTCCACCACAGAACGAATTTACAACCTTTTACTTGATCATATTCAGGTATGACCACAGAGTCACCATAGGCTGTAAAGAACATACACACTGAATGTAAAGAACATTCAGAAGTTTGGATTCACAATTAGTGAAAAGTTTTTAGTAATATGAAACTAGGTAGGTAGCAGATACATGTGCTTTTCTGCTGTGAAGCATTTCAAAGCCAGTATTTGTTGTTTGTTGACTTGTAGCCTGCTGAGGTGGACCTCTATGAAGGAATCTGTTCCTGTTTGTCAGAAATGAGTGACACCGAGATCGTCAGGGTCGTCAAAGTCACTGAGGTATGGATGCAATTTGCTGAAGCTGCATATCTGTACACAACATACCCTGCATTTACACCAGCTGCCGGACGTCATTCATTTTAAAAGAGAGCTGGCGATATCTGGTGACAGGACGCAGTGTGAATATTGACGTAAAGTTTTACTTTACGCAAATTAGTAGCAAAGCTGTGTTTAGAACTGGTGGGAACTGACTAAAATGTTTTCTCTTCGCCGTTGTGAAATGAATTTCCCATTTCTAGATATTTGCTCTGACTAGAGATGAGAGAGAAATTGATTGTTGAGTGTAATTAAGGTGCATTTCCAGCTTGAAGTGAATGCTTTGTGTTGCTGAGTAGCCATCAGTGAAGGAAATGCCAAATAAGCTGCATTTGTGATAACCCTACATCTTGTTAATTTTTTTTCACTCATTCAAACATTAGTCATCATTTATTAGTTATCACTTATTAACTAATTTACTTTTTTTTTTTTAATCTGGCAACCAACTTATAGATGATGATTATGGCTAGAAGTAGAAAAAAATTCTGCCGTGGTGAGCACAGGGTCACTCTAAAAAAAAATGAATGGTCTCCATGTCATTGACTTTCAATTTGGTCAAAGTGATGTCTGACTAATTGGACATAGGAACTGTCAGCAGTCCCCCGAGTCTCATCTCTAATAATAGAAAAACATAGTATTAGTAATTGCAGTAATTACATATTTTCAAATACTTACCAGATGATTGATACCGTGGATAAAAAGCTTTAAAGTTAAATTGTCCCCAGTCACAGTAAGATCCGTTTTTTCATATAGAACTTTTGAAATGTAGTGTAGAGTGTAGAGATTTGCCCATCTCTAAAATGTATTCTGATTTTCCATTCTGTTACTTTGCACCAGCTGATAAGTCTCTCACTCACACCATCCCTGACTATCACTGAATACGTTTTCACATAGAAATGTCACATTATGGAAAAAATGCATTATGATTTCTCTATCAATTTGGCTTTAAGATTAGTAACTGAACAATAAGCCTAGAGTTTAATGTGTGAAAGCTCTGAGTAAATTTACTTTAATTTCCTACTTATAATTTAATGCCCTTGCATAAATGATTGTTTTACCTTCTCCATCTCATTTTGCTGAGTCATTCTGTAATGAGTAACCATTGTAGAATGGATCACCCAAGAATGGAACCCAAGTTTGAACAAGTCCCAGAAATGAGTGACAAGGCCCAGAAGAGAAAAGGGATTCCCAGAAGTAAACTCTAGGCCCTTTACTAATTTAACATCTTGGTCTGAATGTGGAGCAGACCAATACACACAAAGACTCAGCGGTTAGTGTGACTGCGGGCGCTGGTTTTAAACACCTGCCTGCAGGTCCTGCTGATATTAATAATGAGGGGAGGCGCCCTCCTCCTGCAGGCTGGAGTGGAGGCAACGGTCCTTGGTCTCCCTCTAGTGGTCGGCACAGGAGTGTAAGGAGGGTGGCTCCTTACACTTTCATCCTTTGGATCAGTTAGAGCTGGAAAAAGACCTGTCTGAATATATATTTCTAGAGTGTTCTTACATATATTTCTATATCCACTCTGCACATTTATACATACATATTGTGTACATGCATACATATACATATACCTATTTAAATGTACATATATGTATACATACATATATATTTTACTGTACACATGTCCATATTTATATATCTAGATTGATTTTATAATGTGCTTTTTCAAGATTCAAGAAAGTTTGTCAGCCCAGCCACATACACAGAGGGTGTAATACTGTACTGTTGAAATAGTTTTTATTCTGTTTTTAATTTTTCTGCTCTTTGTTCTGTCCACTTTCTGCTGTTACAGTGCAAATTTCTCTTTTGTAGGACTAATAAAGTTTTGTCTTAATTAAAAATGCTACAGTGCAGTACTGACTTGAGTAATGCTTCTCTTATTGATCTGTGCTGACCTCTACAGGCCAATTTGGAGAAGACAACGTTCATTTTGTCCTACTTCAGTTCAAAGGGCAGAATCCCACTCCTGGGCCTCAACGATGTCATCAGCACCATCCTGCAGAAAGGACAGAGTGAGCATATCGGCTGGCTTCTCCTGCAGTGCCTCTACCAATCACGTTTGGCTTCTAGTCCTAACACAGGCAAGCTAAATATTTCACCACAGATTTCACAAATGCTTCCTAAACTCTGCAGACACTTTTGTTTATTAACAGTCCATATATTTAGGCCTACTCACAATTATGTAGTTTTATGTATCAAAAACAGTCACAAATAATATGTGATATGTGATAAATGCTGTAAATGTAAATGTAAATAATATATTTTACAAATTCTTGTTTCTAAACCTGTCCTGGAGTACCTGTTGCCCAGCAAAGGTTTTTTGTGTCTACACACCCACCTAAGCTCAAGAATAATTAACTGATTATTTGGGGCAGAGAAAACATTGTTTTGAGAAAGATTGCCATAAAACATATTTCACAGATTTCGCTTTTCGCGAGAGTTACATTCCAAGAGCACCTGCGTATAGTGAAATTAGAGTAAATATGCCCCCAGAGCACTTTCATTTCATTTTAAACTCATTACCTTTAAAGAGGATGTAAAGGTAAACACGTATTCATACTGTACAGTTTACACTGAACTCCCACAGTGCTAGAATGTAATTCATGCACGTTTGTTTTCTTTGGTATAAGAAATGTAAATACAGTAATACATTTGTTTAATTGACAGTAATAAAAATCCAGGGCTTTAAGAACAAAACGAAAAACACAAGAACACTTGAGATGCTCCACGGGGGAAATTCTGGTCTGCATCAGTCACACATGTGTCATAGGGCAGTAGCCAATTAGCAGAAAGGATAAATAAAAAAACTTTCTCGAATTGGCTACTTTCAAACCTCCTGTCTCTGAGTGTACAGCAAGGGATGTGTCAAATGGCACCAGCCAATCAGCAGCAAGGAGAAATAAATAGCGTTCTCGTATTGGCTACTTTTAAACCTTCAGCGGTATTTCACCATCCCAAGATGCGCTTTTTTAGTGTTTTCTCTTCAGTAGCAAAACATTTATAGTTATTTTTTATATAGAAATGTAGCAGAACGTATGTTAATATTTATGTTACAAAAGTAGTAAATTATTTAAATTATTTTTCTTAATAATTTGGCACCAAAATCGTTATCGTCCGGGTCTTATCTGCCATGCCCCCTCATCCTTAGCAACCCAGGACAAGGGGGCATAGCGGACAAGACCCTGATGTCACAAAAGCAAGAAAGAATGCGGAGGATATCTGCGGTTTCAACGAAAATTGATTAGTTCGGTTCTCAGAAAAATCTGCGTAGCACTGAAACCGCGACTGCTGATCCACATTAAACCCACAACAATGTAATAGCAGAGCATGGGAGAAATGTGCTGCAGGCCATCAAATTATACACTTTCAAGCAAAAGGTTCTTATAACGGCTGAAAAATCCACAGAAATGTGGTCATGGAACATATTGGCAGAATGTCTAAGGTGAAAGAATCAGTAATAACAGCCAGGAAATGTCGACCCCAGTGTAAAAGCAAGTGCAGATCTACAAATATTATTTGTAGTTCAAAACAAGAAAAGCGTGGGACTGAAAGCCATAGCTTAACTGGAGACTAGACTGCAAAAGACTTGTCATGAGTTTGTCAGTGGGGTCTGAATCTGGTATTTATCATTTCTTAAAAAGGAATCCACTTGCATGTTTCAGTGATTACAGTTTACATTTCAGATCAAGTGAAACTGCTTTGCAGGGTTTCATTCTTTCTTGACAGGGAGACTTTTTGCAGAAAATGATTGTATTAAATAAAGCCACACCATTATAGATTGTATTACCTTGTTCAGGTAAATGTTTTTGAGCAATATTTGCATTGCCTTTAGGTGTTACCAAAAGAATGGAGTGGCTGCTGGACTTAATGGGGCACATCAGGAAAGTGGCGTACGGAGCGCCCTCTGTGAAATGTGACCACGTCAAAGAGGTGTGTTAATAGAAAGCTTTTTAAAAGTAACCTGAAAGATCAGAAAGCAAGAAAATATTCCACACCAGGACTCCCTAAATTTATTCCCACCAGGTATGTTTGTCCTGAGATTAGCCAAGTATCTCGCCAAAACCTTTCAGGGCCGTTTACAGTTCTTTCCACACTATTACATTTGTAATGAGGGTGTGGAACCAGATACTAGATCACTGTCAGCAGCTCTAGTTTGTGCATTTAGACGCAGTTTATTCAGCTTTTACCTTCAGTATCAACACAAAGGCAGATTTCAGTGATATTTTGATGGATATGGTTATGGTCAGTGAATGCAAATCTGTGCTATGCTGCAGATAATTGGAGTTTCATAGGAAGTTTAGCTGTCTTGAGTGACAAAAGGAATATAGTTCACATTCTGTCTGCATGTAGGTGGCAAGCAGCAAAAAACATACTCTTCTTAAGTGACCGTGCGTCTTTTCATCACTATTTGATGAAAACTATTACTGTCTCTAAACACTGATTGAGAAATCAAATTGTCATGCACAGGCACTGATACTTAGTTGTGCTGTAGAATTTTGTGTGAAGCAAAAAAATCACACACCTAATATCAGAAGAGTTTTAAGAGAGAAATTTGGCCCATTTTCTAAACCCAAAACCTAGTTTTGCACAAGGGAAAATGTGTGAGTGTTATTTTGGCTGTAACATCTGTGTCCAAGCCAGCGATCAACCTGAACAGGTTCTCATCCTCTTGGACAGGGTACCAACTTCCTGGTTGGTGTTTTTGCCTCCGCCTTGGTGTCCTGGGCGGATCATTCCATGCCCCTCCTCACTGGGGTCCGCTCCAAGTGGTTTCCATGGAAAGACTCACCCACCCCGCATCCAGACTGGCCCCATGACCTCTATCTTAACCCTGCTAGCACTGATGAGTTACTTAAGCATTGTGTGCTGGCGATGCCATACAGCCTAAAGCACCTACTGGCCAAAGAGCCGTGGAAGTCCCATTCACAAAAGGTATGGATTGTTTTACTAGCAGAGATTGCAGGACGTTGTTCTTCTCAGAGATGCTTACTTCACAGAATTCGAGACCCTTTAGTCCTTACAGTTGCGGTATGCAGTTTGGTTGCAAAGTCCTCCAACAAACCAGTGTTTTTAAGCTCTTCTGTCAGTTCCAGATCAGTTTCTGTGGGGGTTTTGATGGCTCAGTGTATTAAATTAATCCTGAACATCAATCTTGAATTTTGGTCAAAATAATGTATTTTAATAGCTTGTAGCAATATGAAGCAGTCTGACTCTACACAGTGTAATATATTATCAAATGCAGTAAATAACAACTATTGTCTGTAATGGGTATATAGAAAAATATCAGAGCAAGTGAAATATTAAACATGATTCTTGTGTCTTCATTTTTCTGTCAGTTCATTGACTGGCTCTTCAGCATAACGGAAGCTCCTGAGGAAGTTTTATCACAGACTGTGATCTTTACAGCCAGAGGTGAGAAACTGAGAGCTGAAAAGATATTTTCAACTTTGTGATAACCAGTTCTCAGTGTGTAAAAATGAGTTTATTCTCTAGCATCTTATGCCTGGTAATCTGTAAAAGAGTATATATATGTGTATATATATTTGTGTTTCCTGAATATGTCATTCCTTTCCTCCTCAGCGGCCCTACTGGCACTGAAATCCACGCCAGAGTTCAAGAAGAAGACAGTGTGGACCAGAGCATATGGCTGGTGACCCCAAATCCAGTTAGTCAGCATTAGCCCTGCTTAATAAACCCCCTTACTTTGTTACGTTATGGACTCTAGACTTGAGTAGGCTTTTGGAAAATGACATGTGAAAGAAACAGACCCCACAGCACACGAGGAAGTCAGTGCATGCGTGTTCTTTCTGATTCATGTTATCAGTCAGAATCACTGGTTTGTATCTCGCACTGTCCTGGAAGTCGTTCAAACGTAGAACTCAGAAGCAAGCCTACACAATGTGCCATACAGTAAAATACCACAGCCAAGCACTTCACTGTCATTCTGACACGCATTCTCTTTGGAAATGCTGTTACATACTAGCACTGTCTAAAGCAACCCATGTATCTTTTATTTTTCTACATTCAAACGCTGCAGCCGTCCTTTACATTGTGTGAAACTTTCATGACTATTTCACCAATAGAAATACTCCAAAACATTACTTGACATAACATTTTACTATTACTTGAATTAGAAATAAAGGCTGTTTGTTTTGTTTTTATCAGTGCTAATATACAAGATGCTAATGACTTGTTTACTTTATGGTATAAATAACATATGCAGTCTCTTAAAGCAGTGTTATTGTGCACTTGCATTTATGTGGTAAAACAACATTTCCTCGCAGAAGAACTGAGAAAATGTTTCCTCTGTTACATGAAAAGGTGCATGAGATTTGCTCATGGACAGACCATTCCATATTTGCCATTGTATTCGATTCAGCAGACCCATCTAGTCTTAAAAAATACATTTCTTTTAAGCCTAATGGTGTTTGTAGTACTCAGTATTTTTAGTTAACTCGTCTTCGTCTTCTCATTCCAGCTCTCGAGAGCCTGTGTCCTTTCTCTCAGTAAGATTTGTACTGTCATGCCAGAACCTTCAAAACACAGAAATAAAAGCATTTAGCGATGGCTTGCAAGTCCATGCTAGCTTTGGTGCATTAATTCGGTTGGGGCTTGCAACTGTCAAATGAACAGCAGTCAGTTTATGTCTCACCTGCTGCCAACAGAGGGAGGTAGGCCATTAGCAGGTAAGGAAAATGTACATAGACAGAAACAGGTGCTTCAAGCTGGACAGAATAAGTCCCCTGTGACTCATAGTAGGGAAGCGCCTGAAAAATACTGATTGCTATAAAAAGGAGAAAATAAGAGTGTTGTAAGAGGAAATTTCAGTAAATGGTAGACTTTAGTTCCGTAATGACGCCAACCAAAATGAGATACATGAATCCAAATAACATGGCAATGTATTATACTTTCAATATTATTCCTGCTTTATAACCTTTTGCAACTGCCACAGCTGAAGTTATCAGGCTGTTAGTTGTGGTGCAGCTGGAATTCTCATTTATCAGCACATTTCCTGACACCCCTCCATCCACCCACTACCTCAGGCCTATGTAGTGTCCCATTTCCTGCTCAAATATCTGTTTCCTAACCATGCAGGCTATTTGGAACCCTTTTGACCCTTTCAGACAGACTCAAACAATGGCCTGGGTTCTGTGTATACTACTATAAAGTCTTACAGCAAGACTGTGCAAATGTTTATTCTCAAGTCCAAATCATGAATTCCTCATTGTAGTTTGTTCCTCTGACCTAATTTTACAGCACAGATACTAAGTTCTAGTAGGAAATTGATACAATGTTTGCATTTGCAGCAACTGTTGCTAGGTTGACAAAACATTAGTAAAAATAGTAGTTCATTCACTTCCATTAAAATATCTTTGCCTGGGGTCACACACCCTGTTCCTGGAGATGTAGCTTCAGAAAGAAGTCTGT
Organism: Alestopetersius hilgendorfi; assembly: GCA_037577075.1. Lineage (NCBI taxonomy): Eukaryota > Metazoa > Chordata > Actinopteri > Characiformes > Alestidae > Alestopetersius > Alestopetersius hilgendorfi. The sequence goes on from JBBIGB010262730.1 coordinate 9,820, forward strand.
TTCAGCTCAAATCTAGCACAGCTGATCCATCTAATGAAGTCGATGGATGATCTGGATCGGTTGACAAGAAGTGAATTCTTCAGGAAGGTAGATCTCCAGGAACAGAGTCAGTGACCACTGATCCAAGGCTCATACTGTCAGCGCAGCAAAAAAACATCTCAGCTGGAAGAGATGAATGACAGTGCAGCTCGAAACTTAGTATTACGAGATTCTAAGTGAACATTAATGGTCCAGTTTGAATCATTTAAATGTTAGGGGTTTTTTTTAATGAGTGTGCTCTTCAGTTTAAAGTCCACACAACCTCACATGAGCTTTAGAACTAATCTGTAGGTGGTGCAAAGATGGAAAGGTGCATTTTTATTGACTGTCATTCATGTTGTACCTTCTGCAATCACAGACAGTATGTAAACTGGGATGGAGACAGTGTGGCGCGCCCACAGCAAATCAAATGACGGGGTACTGATGAGACTCAGCAGCTCATACGGGTACCTGGAAGAAAGAGCACAGCATCTTGCACAGTGAAGGTGCTAATGCTTGTACTGATACCTGCCTAAAAAGCTGTAAGTTTGATGCCTCTGAAATACAACATGCGTTAGTAAGAGAATATGACATTTGCATTGTGACAGACTGAAATATGAAGAGCCTTAAAGGACATTGTGCTACATGCAACATTGCAGGTTGTACTGTATAATAGCACCGTACTGGCAGAAAGATTTTTGTGGAGGATACACACCTTAACAGATCTAATATATTCCATAGATAAAACAGCACACACACTATTGTTTTACTCTGAAACTCCTCTTGGCTGATGAGTAGGAATAACAAGAAATTTCTCTCCATCACCTGGCAAAGAACAGGTAAAAAAAAAACAGTTTTTGGATGAATGTGTAGTACACAGTGTTTAACCAATGAATGGTTCTATTCCACCATAATACACTTATATTAGGTCAGCATTACCTGGACAAAGCGAGGGAGGAGTCTGCTTTCTTCAAGGCCGTCTGCTATGTGGAAAAGCTCCAGAATTGACAAAAGCTGGCACAGACACATCATCACTCCCACAAAATAGAATGTGCCAGCTAAGGCACCTTCAATGCAGAGAATACAGAGTAAGTGCAAGACATTTTATGATTTAATGTACACTGTTTAATGTGTCAACGTTAATAGGATTCGAATGGTTTGTGGCTTGTGGCTTGTGGAGTTGCATAGTTTTAGGCTCATAGTGGTTGTTGTTCCATTCCCAGTTTTCTTTGAAAGTTTGAAGGTTTACAACACATGGAGAAATGAGAAAAGATGGATATTATTTTTGCCTGGCATGTATTTATGCAACCATCAGCCACCACTTTTAGTTGTTTTCGCATAAAACCTAAGCACAGGCTGCAGAAAGCTAAACAACTCTTGTACTCCTCCTTCGCAGTATTTATTTAGGGCGGAGAGCTTGAAGGTGTTGCTTACCGCAGCCAAAAGAAAGAAATCTGGCAGACATGTTTGCAAAGATCCATGTGTGGCCACAGAACTGTAGCAAATAGTACAGGAACAGATAGGCCAGGCCAACACTGCGCCTGGTAAAACACAACAAGGTGTTAGTGGAGCAACTTCAAGTAGACCCAAGTTTAAGACATGCATGGTCAAACTATAAACACACTACTGAAAAAGCAGGTATATCTGCCAGATCATCTCTTTGAACACCGCTAGAGACATAACAATCATAAAACCCTACATTAAATGATTACAGTCCCTATTTGAACTAAAATACCGCTTGGCATCAAAGGGGCTACCTAGAGAAAGGCCAATCAGATCCGCTGTAGAGGCTGATGACAGAGCCCCCAGATGGCTTTGGATTGGGAGGGGTGAGTCATGGGCTAATGCAGGTTCGTCACCTGAAACACTACATGACGCTCTGGTAGAATCACTGTGTCCCACTGCGTTCTAAGGATGTATCTTCAGCCTATTTGTTACATTTCTTAAGTAGAAGTGATAACTACCACAAGGCACAGAACAAGACCACACATTACTTTTAGAAGCCTGAATATCCTGTCAATACAGCAGCAACTTCCACAGTATGTCCTTGTGATGAAAAAGCAGAAGATTGCACAAAAAGCAGAACACTGCAATCTATTACATTTACTTCACATCTTGTTTACACTTGTTATACATGCAAATTCATTTTATTTTATTATTATGTGTATGCTTGTGTGAGAATGTATAATCCTAGATTTTTAGAGTTTGTACAGCACTTTGGTCAGTGACAGCTGTGTTAAATGTGCTTTAATAATAAACTTTACTTACTTGTGCATATTACAAGTGTATATAACTACAATTATAGTGTAGAACCATAATAAAAACTACACATTTTAGTTGGGCAGTACCTATATGTTTCACTGCACATTGTACAACTGTGTATGTGACAAAGACAGAATCTTGTTCTTGTCACTTTCTCTGGAACTATTTTACAGCTCCCTGCTCATTTGAATGTTGCAGTTAGTGATATCTTTCATGAATGTCATTCATGTCATGGCTTTCCTCCATGGTGCTTTCAAGCACAAAACGCTTTTAACTACAGTAAGTACAGCCAGAGTACTAGCTATGTTATTTTACTCTGTTATATGTTATATTCCTTATATTAAGGAATATATGGAAACACTTTGCAAGAGCGCCCGACAGTTTCTGTGGTTCTACAAGAGCGGTTTTAAGACTATTTGAATCTTGCTTCAGAAACAGACATTGCATAACAACCGCCGATTGAACCATGCTGGATGAAAAAAGGGAAAATATGTTTTGGAGGAAAAGTACTGGACTATCCCTTTTAACCCTGGTTATTCCACAGCTCTTCGGGGTTTCATCTCTGCTCTGCTGTTCGTAACTCCTGGAAGTTTCTGGACCCATTTGTAGCCCCCCACGTGTCTTTGGGTCCATATGCAGTTCTCCTCTCTCCGTACTGCAGAACTTCCACATCAGCTTCAGAGCAGTTTATCACCCTCTGTGGTTACTGTCACTGTGAGGATATTTATAAGAGGAGCTGCTTATATTCTTGTGTGCGTATTCAGCTGTGACTGTGGATTGTGTGCGAAGTGCCAGTGTAACGCCCACCTCCTCTGCAACTGCTTGGTAAAGACAAACCCACCGCTTCGATTCACCCACAACAAACCGAAACGACCGAATCAAACCGCTACTCGTGTGTGTGTGTGTGTGTGTGTGTGTGTGTGTGTGTGTTTTACCTCATCTCCTTGGCCCCTCCGCACGGAGTGTGTTCAGAGTCCAGCTTTTCTGCAGAAAACATAGTGGAGTCTCGCGACTCCACCTCAGACTCTCCCAATGACGTCAGAAGGGCCGGGCCGGGCTTTCCCAAACTCACGAGCAAAAGTGATGAGGACGCTACGTGTGTTTTCCGGGTTTGGGCTAGGCCCCTTACTTTCAGTGAAGGGCAATCTTATTGCTTCAACATACCAAGACATTTTTTACAACGCCATCTTGCCTTCAACTTTGTGGACGTAGTTTTGAGAAGACAGTTTCGGTATAGCAGAACTTGACTGACCCCCACAGAGCCCTGGCCTCAACCACATCCAACACTTTTGGGGTGAGCTTGAATGGAGATTGCAAGCCAGGCCTTGTCGTCCTATATCATTGTCTGACCCCATAAATGCTCTACAGATGTATATTACTATAAACCCCTGAAAAGCGGAGGATATCTGCGGTTTCTGCAAATGTGCAGTTTCCACAAACAATTACACAGGTAAAAAAATTTGTCATCATCATGAAACCACAACACACTTTTAAAAAAGTTTTCATGCTGATTTCAGACCTGCTTTCCACTTTTTAAATTATGAGTAATATTAGATTTGCAATAGACTTGCAATCGGTTTTTATTAAACTGCAGGCACCAATCAAGTAACTTTCAATATTTTCAGTGTGAAGTCAGACAGGCGCACACTGTGGCATAGATATAATGATCAGTTACCAACAGCTACCACTGTTTCTTCAAAAATGCCTAGCATATGATTAT
>JBBIGB010264305.1:0-13802 GCA_037577075.1 Alestopetersius hilgendorfi
CAGGGATATCAAAATAAAAGCCCAAATAAACGAGAACAGAAAAGAAATACAAAAAGAAAAGCAGCGACCCCTAATGGTCGCTGACCGAGCCATGACAGTACCTCAAAATTAAATTCATACCAGAATTTTTTAGCGTTTTAATTTCGAATGCTGTCACGTTTAGAACAAAGCTTCTAAGTAAGAGTTATTTTACATGTAAGAAGAAATGGATGGGAAAAAGTTTGTAAGGTTTTGTTCCAACATCGGAGACGAAGTTACTCGACTGTCTCTGCTTTGCTATGTTCTCTTGTAGCTCAGGTGGAAATGGGTGTTCAGAGAAACCTCTCACCATAAGTATCTTTCTAAATTCCAACAATGAAAAGAATGTCCTCCCCTGAGGGCTGGTCTGCTGCTGCTTCTACAGAAATTCTGCCTTCTTCAATTCATCCAGCAGTGCTGGGTCAGTATGGGGTCAGAATGGGATCAAAACCATGCCATGTTTAGAAAATATTTGCTCATAGTGTTGCCATAAATTATCCAAAACTAATTTCCTTTTGATATAAAAATGTAACTATAAAATTAATTATTACAACATTGTGGGTTATGCAAAAACTTGCATTAGTAGGTTTAAATCTTTCACAATGTGTTTGTTTAATTTGAATCATAATAAAATATGTATGTGGATATTATTCAGAACATAATAAAAATGTATTTGGAAATAGTTAATGTCATAATGAAACATATATCTTTCTACACCTGGGCTAGGCATGTGTGTGTGCATGTGTGTGTGTGTGTCTGTTCTGTGATGGACTGGATGGACGGATTGATGAATGAATGGATGAATGGATGAATGGATTGATGGATGAATGAATAGATGGAGATAGCTGTGACATCAGTCAGGACATGTTTATATTTTGGAAGCACAAACATTCAGCCATGCGTGACCAAACTATTGACCGAAACTACACTTCTGATCTACTGACATTCTACCAGAGTGACTCATGTCTAATCGCAAGAACATTCTTTGATGAGCGTTAACTCTGTTATGTGATTAATGGTGTTGTATCTCATTAAGTGTTTAAGAAGAATTAAGAAGCCCTGCAGCACTAAAGCTGCAACACTGCCCCAAACTGAAATGAACCCTAATGACAGTTCATTACAGCACCAGTGGAACTGGATTCACCTCACATTTCAACCGGACAACCAGCACGGAGGAGCGACTCCTATAAACTACCAGGCGAAATGTATTGCGCACACTGAAATTTTCATGTTACTCAAACAGTAAGTTCATCATTTTAGGGCCTTTATTAGCAAAAATAGTTTTATTTTTTAATTCATCATTACTAAACATATAACATTTAAGTGATTAAACAGTTAAAGGAAAGGAATTTGACTCTGCATCACCACACCACCAGTTAATTGGATGTCAGACATGTACTGTTACACCTTCTTTCATCTTACACATCTTGTTTTTATAATTGTTCACTCAACAACTTTCCAGTGTTTAACAAGAATAAAAATCTGCAGATTATGAAACAAATGAATAAGTGGTAAAAACATCCGTAAATATTTTTGACTGGTAGTGTAGATTATTCCAGTTACAAAGCATATAAAGGTACAAAGAAGACATACTTTAGAAGACATTTGAAATTAGTGCATGCATATTTTATTTTAATCTGTGTTATACCTGAATACACATTTTAGTATGGCCCATATTATATTATACATATATACATATTTTGTTGACATGCAGTAGAAGACATTATTTCCCCTACCGCATTTGCGGTAAAACAACTGTGAAAGGTCAGAGCACCTCCAAACTGTTTTGGAAGCACAACAGGGACATACAGGCGGCTTTATTGTAGCTGATCAGTGTAAACACTGTGTAAATGACCAAAATATTTAAACTGATGCTAGTTGCTTGTCCCCAGCGAATGGAGTTGAGTCCCGATGATCCTTTGAGACCCACTAGACCTCCCAAAACACTACTACTATTTACGGACAGATCTGGTTTCTTTTCACAGTTTACACACAAAATGATTGGCTGGAGCACACCCACCCCAGCTCATGAAAGACACTGTAATAAGCATGTAAAAAATTCCATAAAGGACAGAATGGATTAAAGCGTGTTCAGAATTTGGGGCTGTCTAATGAAGAAACCAGATGGAAACAAAAGATCTGTGGCCCACTGTCAAAGTCTGTGTATAAAAACAAAGCTCTTTCAGAGCTGGGACAACTTTTTGTGGCAGGTAAGGGAATGCAAAAATCATCGCCTTTTCACAGTTTAAACAGGGTGAGGCTCTGGGTTTTCTGTGTGTGATCTCTGTAGGACTGGAGGAGGTCATGAGTGAGGTTGTTTTTGCTGTGTCATATCTGAGAAATGTGAGGGTAACCCGAGGTGAAAAGCATGGCTGGCTTTCATCTACTGAAGCAGAGGACAGCAGCTCTGAACCTGTCAGTGCATGAAGACGGAACACTGAGCTGGGTTTAATACTCTGCATAAGGACATACTCACATTAGGACATACTCACGGGTTTTAATAAATAACTTCACATTATTGTACTGTAAGAAAGGGGTGACAGAACAGCATTCTGACACCTGCTAATACATCTAACCGGGTTAGTATTGTTCTATTACAGCTCCCCTACACTCCCCTACACAGACTGTAAACCCCACTGTGAGCGGTCACACAGCATTATTCCAATAGAGCAGCTTTTGCACGGTATGGTGTGGCTCTGCTCGCATTTTGGTACTAGATGCCACTTTTCGCTGTAGTCAGTTACCTTCTATATATATTTAAGAACACTGTGGACAATGCTAAGCTGGTAGGCAAACTGAAATGGGTCAATTTGATTAGCTCACCAGGGGCCGAAGCTGAGCAAGGATCAGCTGGTCCAGGGTCTTAATCAGGTGGGATAATCTTTTTTCCAACTCGGTCCAGAAAGTGGTTTAGAATTCTTTTGGAATTCCATCCAGACCTGGTGATTTTGCTTTACTTGAGCATTTTAGGGCCCTTTCTAATTCATGGAGAGTGTTGGGTTCTGCCGGACGAGCCGTGGATTCAGATGTGTACAAGGCAAAGAAAAAGGAGTGAAATGTGTCATTAATATCTTTCAGATCAGCAACCATCCAGATGGTGACCTTATGGCAGATAATACTTCTAAATTTCTGATTATACTGCAATTGTAAGACTAAGAGATGACAAGGTCTACTACCTATTTGTGTAGGAAAAGAGGCCTGGTTCAGCCTCTCCAGTGATGCAAGCTCGGTTTCAAGCTCAGATATTTTCTGAAAGTGTCACTTTTGCATATGTGATGCATATGAGACTGAAAACTTACATAACATAAATTCACAAAAACAAATCCTTATAAAATAAACTCCCCACAGCAGACAGGGCTTAGAGTATACCCAGGTCCGCTTCCATATTCTCTTTTAACAATCCATGACATCAGCAATGGCTCGCACAAACACTAGCCTGATATATTAATGAAATACGGTAATCTTTGTATTAGATATTAATGTTAATATAAAGTAATTTAGATATAGAAGAATTCCTAATCTCTATGAAAAAGTAATGGGCTCATTGAATTTTTATCTCTTTGCCTGCCAATGCAGGAAACCAGGCGGGCAGAGAATGCTAAAGCTCAGTTTGGGTATTCAGTGTTTCTTATGCTCCCTTTGCTCTCCAGTTAGCAAGTCCACTTTCAAGCACATTGTGTTCAGGTAAGAAGAGAGCTCACTTCTCAGTGCTGACTATTCAGTGTGCTAAACATCTTCGAACCTTGCTAATGGGTCCGCCATGTTTTGGTTAGCAGAGATAGTGTGGTTGGGTTGTGACTTGTGATTCTTCTTTTGTGGAGAGGAAACAAGAGTAAGAAGTAGTTGTTTACAAACTGTCGCCATTTACGAAGTGGAAAAGTAATAACGTTGTGGTAATCGTCGAAATGTACAGAGAATTAAGTTTAAAGCAAGGGCTAAATATCACAGATAGGTCGCATGATCCCACTTTATGCTTCAGTTCTGATGAATGAGTGTCTTTCTTTTGCTGTCACTTAGCCGATGTTAGTTTGTTTGGTTTTAACTTTTAGAGTTTCTGTGTTAATGCTCTGCTTGTACAACTTTCTGAGAAATCTCCTCCAAACAAAGGCTCACTGCTGATCGGACCCTTCTCAAATACCATTCAGATGTGATGAAATCCTGCCACCACAGGTTCACTGAGTTGCTGATAGTGCTGCTGAAGAAATACTCAAAGCTTGTCTGGACAGTTCTGCAGCAACAAATTAACAATTAACAAATGTCTGGAATTTGAAAGTTGAGCACAGATATAACCCGGAAAACAATTTCTAAAAAGGGCCTATCCCTTTATGCCAGCAGAATATTTTGACTGTATTGATCTGATTTCAGAGTTAATATTTACCTGATCATTTACCTGACCCTGCTGAAAACTCAACTATTCAGTACCACCTCACCTGAAACACAATCTATCCTTAATCACGCTGCTCATTTTATTTGAATAAGCTTATCTTCTTAAATCAATCCCTATTTCAAGTCTCAGGTCTTGTCAGGGGTTGTCCCATTGTCCTCAAGCCAAATTTCTTAAACGATTAGTCACCTTTGAATAAAAGTGTCTAAAGAAAACCCAATTATGTTTGAAGTTTCACTCTCTGATAGTGTTGATTCATATTTAATTCAAGGAATAAATATTTGGAAATACATTATGAGCTGACATACGATGGACAGTGGGCAAAGTTTAATACTTGTGGAGAACCAAAGACCAAGACTAGAGTATACAAATATTAATGTGGGTATTATTTAAACTGAGCTATAGATAGATCATGTTTTTCATTTATTCATTTACTCTTGTATTCATCCATCAATCTGCACATCTATCTATCTATCTATCCATCAATCTATCTGGCTATCTATCCAAATAGATACACAGATATAAATATAAATAGTTTTTCTATCCCAAATAGCAAATCTCAATGACTTGTAATCTGCTGTAATAGTTTTATTATTTTAGAATTACATTTTAGTGAATTGTGAATTGCTGTCTGAAGTTATTTAATGTGTATAGCAGCAATGTGTGTTTCTGTTTAACACTTTACTTAAATCTTGTAACACAAAAGTGACAAGACTGCTAGGCACCTCTGAGGAACCCTTATCCCACATACTGATACCTGGGCGCTGTGTTCCTGGCTGCCCACTGCATCACTTGGTGAATGGGTTAAATGCAGAGGAAGAATTTCATGCTGTTCACACTGTGTGCTGTAGTGTGTTCACATATGACAAAATGGTCACTTCACTTTACTTCACATAACCATGCTATTAATGTATCATGAGAGATTTCATATAGTCAGTCATAAACTGTCAAAAGGTGTCATGACAGATTATGTACATTAATATAACTGTGGCATGGTGCATAATGTTCAAATTAAAGTTAGGTAGAAGCTTTCACATAAAGAGATATTGTTTATTTAACTGCTTTTGAAGGGCTATTCAGCACTACGAGTCATGCATTTATGAGTCATGCAACCTGAGCACCTGTCTCAGGTTACAAACCTCATAAAACACACCAGACAAAAGCAAAATAATAAACTGACATTTTACTGAGTGCAGATCAAAAATATGCTGATTCTCCTGGTAAACCCATAGAAAAAGTAAATGTAACAACGTATAGTACTGAGTGAAATTTCCCCTCATTTTTCCTTTCTAAAGATTAATTTTCAGTCCAGTTCCTGAACCTGACGAGTATTTTGTTTGTTAAACCACACAGGGACCTACGTAGAAATATGAAATATGGATGTGTGTATTGGAAAATATGTATGTATAGTTATATGCAAACTTAGATAAGTATATGTGTGTATGAGTATATGTTTGTTTATATGTACAGTGGGGATATATAAATGTAACTAAGAACACTGTGGACACTGTGGAATGACGACAAACTGAAATGGGCCAGTGATGAGCTCACCAGGTGCCGAAGCTGAGCCAGGACCAGCAGGTCCAGGGTCTTCAGGGTCTTCCTTTTGTCCTTAAGCTCATGTTCATGCAAGAATTCTCATACTGAGTCTATACTACTACACCCCTGTCTACACCACAATTTCGTTTCATCTGACCCCCCCCCCCCCTTTTGTAAAAAAGAATTTATTCACTTCCCTCCACCCCTCAAAAATATTGCTTCTAAATGGCCGTCATGTGCGAAGGCTATACACCCCAATTCTGATGAATGAGTGTCTTTCTTTTGCTGTCACTTAGCCGATGTCAGTTTTGTTTGGTTTTCACTTTAGAGTTTCTGTGTTAATCCTCTGCCTGGACAGCTTTTTGAGAAATCTCCTCCAAACAAAGGCTCGCTGCTGATTGGACTCTCCTCAAATACCATGCAGAAGTGATGAAATCCTACCACCACAGGTGCACAGGATTGCTGATATTGTTGGTGAAGAAATACTCACAGCTTGTTTGGTCAGTTCTGCAGCAACAGATCCTTCAATTAACAAAAGGTAAACACACACTTACCTTCAGGGACAACTCTCCTGAAACACTATCTCTCCTTAACCACGATGCTCATTGTATTTGAATAAGCTTATCTTCTTACATGACTTCCAATTTAAAGACTCAGGACATAGAATTCTTCTCCGGTTTTGAAACCATCTGCTATTCTGAACCTACTGCTCTAAAACCACCACTCTATAACTGCTATTCTGAAACTGCTGTTCTGTACACTACCATTCGGAAAATGCTGTTCTGAAGCCAAGACGGAAACCAAGCTCTGAATCCACCAGAGTATGTGAATGGAGTGGAGCGGCAAGAATTTCCGCTCCGCGCTCAGAGCATTTCATGATCACTCCGCTCCAACTCTGCTCTGGGTTTACCATTTTCTGCTCCTCGCTCCCTCCCCGCTCCCTCCTCATTTGATCCTTGCTCCATGTTCGCTCCATGAAAAAAATGTCTCTAATTAACGCTCCACTGTAATTTTGCATTATTTATTTATTTTTATATCGAAACTCTGTGCGTTCAGTGAAAATAAAAATATCAACATGCTTTAGTACAACAGTAACATGAATTCGTTCATGCTATAACTGTCTGTTTTGACTAATAAAAGGTGAGAGAAAACATCATGGCAGACCTAAAGTAATAAACATTAATTAAAAGGAACATTTCCTCATACCTCAAATAGACTCAAACTGGCAAGCCACTGATACACCTGAAGGTTTAGCCTGCAGGGGTTCCTGAGAATCAGACGTCTTATCCGTATTTATTTTTTTTATAATAACTGCTGGCATTTAGAGCTTTAATTTTAGTTCATCCTCTTCCTGTAGTTTCATATCAAAAACCTAATCCTTATCCAACACCTCAAATCAGCCAGGACAGGAGATACAAGTGTAATGTTGTTAACAAGTAATGGAAGTTAACTGCATGTCTTGAGAGCACTGAATCAAACCGTATCAAGTAGTCTTATACTTTGTCTAATTATTTCAATATCTTACATTTTGTCAACTAAATAAAAGGCTCTTTGGCTAAGACTGTGGTTCTATATAGTCAAAGTGAAGTAAAGTGGCTCCTTATAGTCACACATGAATACATCATAGCACACAGCATAAACATTCGTTCTCTGCATTTAACCTCTTCATCACATAAAGCAGCAGCCTCCAGCAACGCAGCACCTGGGAAGCAGTGTGATGGGATGGTACCTTGCTCAAGGGTACCTCAGGGGTGCCACAAGCGGTCCTGGGATTTGAAACCATAGCCTTTTGATCAAAGGAGCAATTTCCTAACCACCAGGCCACCTACTGCCCCAAGTCAAGTCAAGTTTATTTGTACAGCACATTATCACACATAAAGGTCATTCAATGCTTTACAGGAATCGAAAAAAAAATAAAGTAACAGAGGAAGTAAAAGATTACACCGGAAATCAATGAAGAAACTCAAAGAAAGTGCAGATGTTTAAAAGTAGCAGCTCAAGTGGATATAAGAGCCCTAGCAGGATTATATACATAAAACATATACTATACATAAAAATATAGAACTCTGAACACCCAAAGAACCATCTCAGTGCATAAGTGGTTCTTTGCCTATGTAGTGCCAAAAACTGGTCTATGAACCTTGCCTTCAGGGAAAATTGCTATACTTTCAGTGTGGGAGACCTTTCTAAAATGGTTACCTTTGATACATGTTTGACCCTTAGAACCCTTAGGGGTGTAACTAGCAGTCCTGGGATTTTTTTGTCGTATGACGACAATTTGCCATTTTTTGTACTTCCTGCAAGAATCCACGCTCTTTGCATTCTAAGGGTTATGGGTTGAAGGTCATGACGTTAATGGAGCTTTTCTCTGTTAAGTTACACCATCATGCATAATATATGACTGAAAAAATAAAGACTGTTCTTTATAGGTGTTGGTTTACAGCAGTTTTGCTACCTTGTTCAACACACCTGTTAATTGCCAGGTGTGCTAGGTATCCAGCAATAGAAATGACCACTTGGTAGCCATGTAGTGCCCTCAAACACACTCTAGACACACTAAACCTGTCAATGAACAGGTTAGTTGAACCCATCTGACAACACCCATCTTACAGTTGATCCGTCACACCCAAACACAAAAAGTCTCACAAGTAACCCTCGTAATTTCTGTTAAATTATCCACAATTTAAATTAGGGCAATTATATTCATTACTCTTAACTGACATCACCAGTACAGGTGCATTTTTAGATGTTTGCCAAGCTCACAGCAAAGCTACTTTCACCTAAAAATGTATTGAATCAATTAATACATTATTCTAGTTATATTTTGTATAACAATATATTATATATGTATGATAAGATCTGTATTATTATTTGTATTTATTTTCAATTATAATATTGTTTTATATTTTGTATTTTAGATATGGATTTATGTTATTATTATATTATTTTATAATAATAAAATAAAATAATGAATAAAATAGTATGGTTGATGTTATTATAACCAAGATTAGAAAAAATAAAATTAAATAATATTAATATGAACTTCCCTTTTGAAAGCAAGAGCAGTTATAAAAAACACCTCAATTTTCTAAACAGACGCTACACGATAATGGGAACCAAAAAATCAACGATGAAACAAAGTTCACGGCACTGTTTAAGTTCACAAATATCTTTGTGAATTAATTTATAACTGTAAAAGTATCAAATTACAAATTAATATTCAACATAGCTTTTTTGATGTCAGCGCTGCCCCCCAAAATGAAGAAAGCACGCTGGCAGAGCCACTCGGGGCATGTTCAGCCCGATTCTGTACTTGTTTTTGTGTCTGTCGAGTGAGAAAAAGCGTCTCGCTCAGATCCGTGAAACAGGGGCAGATCACTCCTCTCTGGACTGGTGCGGGCCATGAAGTTGAGGGACAGGAGACCTGCTCTGACTGAATTTTGATTGGTGCAGAAGCGAAGTGCCACTGGCCGACATTGTTGAATATCAGAATTTTGCATATGTGAATACATTTTTGAGGCTTTTTACTGAAACAGGACAGGAGTCCAGTGGATTACCTATAAACTCTTTCACACAAATATTGACTAAGTGAGATGCAAAACATGTTAAAACTTAAGTAATGAAATCACAAAACGAGAAATGAAACAAACAGTATGCTTAAAGTAAGACCAGTTAGGCTCGACAGTGATCCTAACAATGTGGACAGGAATCAGTGTTCCTGACATGTATTTGTTGATTACTTCCAGGTTTTGCTTCATTACCACAGCATTTAAACTGACCAAATGTAAATGTTTATGGACCACTTATAATCAACTGCATTTAGTGTAAGCAGATAAACGGTAAGGAAGTTTTCTCCCACATGTTAAAAAACACTCAGCATTGTTTTTGAGTAAATAAGTATTTTTACAATTGGAATGCCTTTATTTAAATTATTAAATCTTATTATTAAATCTAAATGTTATATGTGAAAAATATATCTCACACTCTAAATATGAAACTTCAGTTAGATAGGGCTCGGTTACATCTTTCCAACGACTGCTCGAAAATCATTATTAGCTGAAAACTGTTCACTTTGGAGAAACTGAAATGAACTTAAAAGCAAAATGAGACACTCATATCTGTGTTTCAGTTATCATGACACTGGAGAAGTACAGCCACAAACACTACAAAATTTTGAGAGTTTCATTCAGGAAGTCAGTATGATATGATCTTTACATACAGACACACATGCACACACCCACAAAATAGTCCGCTTCCACAGTCATGTAACAGCAGGAAACCTGCTGAAGTATTTTTGTAAAAAGGAACCAGAAACCAGAGCAAAACATGAATTCTCTGTCCGTTTATGCACAGTATTACACACTGAGGTAAACGAAGGCTCGTTGAGTTCATGCTGTTTTAGTACTTGTACAGCTTTATAGTTTTAACTACATTTTTTACACCATCTTGATAAGAGCCATCTGTTAATGAGACGTGTACAGATATCCCATTCTGCCAACATGGCAACTGGATGGTCCTGTTTTTACCCAAAGGAAAAATCTTTCATCCTCTTTCAAGGTGTTCATGTCAACATGGCCCCTCCCACACCTAAGCCCAGAGGGGCTTTGCCATTTACGTGCATGTGGTGATTATAGTACAGGTAGGAGTGACGGAATGAGTGAGTGAGCGACAGAGTGGGGGAGAGAGCAAGAGAGGGAAAAAGAGAGAGTGAGAAAGAGGTCTCTGAAAGTTACGGCAAAGTGCTTGGGTGGTTTGTGCCTTCTGCCACATTTGGTAGCTAAATATTTGGATTTTTCATCACTTCAGGATGAGGATCATCTTCTTTTTCCTTCTTCTCCTAGCTGTAAGTGCACAAGATTCCTTTTAAGTGGCTGGAAAAAAAATATTTGGTTTCTTTCTTTGTCAAAAGTAGACGGACAGTGTAAACCAAGCTTCAAAGGCACAACAGAGACAGGTTGTGTAGCTTAAATAAGTCAATTTTGCTAAGGGAAGAAGACATATAGTTGTAATATTTCATAATGAAAAGGTATTAGCAATAGACAAATAAAACAAATAATAAGTCTGAAAGGTTGTACGGAGTTAGTGCAGCCTAAAAACTGAATAGAATCCAATACAATTATGTTCCCTTAAGCTGCTGAGTGTGTTCTACTGAGGGCGCCACCCCAGTGATATTTTACTACCTATTTCTCATGCAGATAAAAGGGATTTGAAAGACGGAAGAGTCGTGTGTGGCAGGTGCTTTCACGCACCTGTGCAAAAGTTCACTTTTGTTTTCATGTCAGAATGTAACTGTACTGCTAGCATAATGTTAATTCCATAATGTTTCTGCGAAACTTGGTAATTCTCTCAAATGTCAACAAATAAGAGATCAAAGACCCAATCAGTATCATAGCTTGAGCCAGGGCAACATACTGATTTTTGTTTACTTTTCAGGATTTTAAGAATAACACAATATTAAAATATCAATTTATGATCATTTTTGTCAGGTTAGCTGCCCGAAATATGATGTTCTGCTGTGTTCATTTTTGTGTATTCTGAGGCTCTGTTCATCTTTCTGAACACATCTGATAAGTCTAGAATAATTAGAAAAAAACACTGTTCCAATTTTTGTGGCAAACAGGTTGGAAACATGAATACCAAAGTTGTGAACAGAGGATGTGATGTGTGAAGTGGAAGTAGAGACCTGTAACAGCAAAAAAGGACAAAATAAGATATTTATCCTCATAAAACCTCCCAATCATACATTTGAATTTATTCCTAATCATACATTTGAATTTATTTCTAATCATACATCTGAATTTATTCTTAATCATACATTTGAGTTTAAACTACACTTGTAGCAAACCAGCAGGAATATCCTTTTTCACAGTGTGTATGTGAAGACATGCTGAGATCACCAGTTTCATTAGAAATTCATCGCCTTTGTTCACAAAGATGGCATGAAATTATTTATGCAATTTAATGAAACTATAGGAATATTTTACATTGAATATTTTTAGGAAATGAAAGTCTAAAAAGCTTGAAATAAACTCAACATGAAGCAAAATCTTTAAACTATTTAATTCAAGCTTAATATTTTATTAACTAAAGCTTTAAAAATGCTAAGTAAAACTTAAAAATGAAAAGCCCAAAAATCTTAATCCTAAAGCCTAATAGGGTGCATATTTTGAATAAAGTAAAAAAATATATATTTATTTACAACACTCTTTATTTAGAAAATTAAATGCACAAGTAGGTTGTCTGAATGTCACCAGTGCTCCCTGTGCACCTGCCAGTGAATTTAATGTGAGTTTACACTGAAAACTATCACAGTGAATGTTATGGATAAATCTTTTAACTGAAATTTTAGTTTTTGAGGAATTTAAGTTTTCAGAGTAAAAAAGTAACAAAGAATGTGCAATGATTATTCTGAAATATCTAATAATGTGATTACAGTAATGGTGGGTAGGATACTTGCCTCTAGACCAAGCGGTCCTGGGTTCGAACCTTCAGCACACTGCCAATGGGTTTCTGAGCAAGACACTTAACCCCAAGTTGCAACAGGGAGATTGTCCCTTGTAATTAGGAATTGGAAGTCGCTTTGGATAAAAGCGTCTGATAAATGCCGTAAATGTAAATGTTAAGCGCGAAATGCCAACATTTCTAGAGGGGATGCATTCAATTTCTCAACGTTGGGATTAATTTATCAAATAAAATCAAAACATCACAATCGCCATGCAGAGTATGAATCAGAGAAGAGTCAAGACCCTTCGAGCACACCTCCGTCCGTGTTTCTGAAAAGGCAAGAAAGTTTATCCAGTGATTACAGTTAATGTATGGGCTTTGCTAGTTTTTGTTTTAATACACTATTTTGTTTTAGGCCTACAGAAAATGCTGTTATATCTTTCAACAATGTTTAAAGCACTTTTTCTGAATGCACATTGTTCATGCACTTCGTTCAGAATATTAAAATACACTTGAATTCACTTGTTTAATGAGAGAAGATAATTGTAAAATATTTTAGCTATCTTGCTTTTTGGCCTATTCATGAATAGGGTCAAGTAAAATATTTGATTTCAAATTTTATTTTATATTTTTCATTGTTTGAATACTAAATCAATATTTTCATAGGTTTGTAACAGATCTGTATTTTAATAATTTAATAATAATTTAGTTTCAGACTAAATAAAATCAGTGCATACCTACTATTTATGTTACAAAATTAGTATTTTTTTCTTAATAATTCAGAAGTAAAATGCGTAAAAAAAACATATGACTGGATCCGCGAGTCTGTCATTACTGTATATGGGGAATTACTGTATATGGAGAACATTCATTCTGTTTTTCTTCTAAAGTGTGAAACCTAGTTCTTCTAATTAGACAGACCAGATCAGTACACCAAAAAGAGCTGTTTATTTAAAGTGAATGTCTGCATAATACTTTATAATATAATACACCTACAGCAGGTTCTGCTGATACTGTATGTCTGATAAGGCACATTTATTGTTGCTGAAACGGTGGAAATTATTTTAAGGTGGACAGTGGGCTCAGAATTTTTTTTAGAAATCCTCAGTTTCAATAGAAATGCATCAGTTTTGTTCTTAACAAAGATGACATTAAATAATGTATGTAGTATAATGAAACTATAGGACTTTTTAACATTGAGTATTTCATCCTGCTGTTACTGTTCTTAGAGTTGGCAGGAGTCCAAAGTGAATCTGAAAGTTCACCTGTAGGCACAAACATCCATGAATATTTGGCATTGCTTTGGTAACACCGTCGCCCTAACTCGTTTGCCTTCAGGTTACCTCCGGCTCTGCATGGTAGTTGCAAGTTCTTTCCCACCAAGGAACACACACACACACACACACGCACACGCACA